>SNQJ01S0099502.1:0-16004 GCA_010110895.2 Picea sitchensis
CTCAATGCAATGCATGAAATGAAATCTATTCTATTGAAAGCAAGGAGAACTAACAACTAAATGATTTACCTTAATCTACGAAAACAAGAAACTATCTCTTCTAATCTACAAAAGCAAGAAACTAGATTTAATCTTATGACACTCAAATATAATGCTGGTAGTTGTGTGAATGCCTTCGGTGGTGACAGATGATATCTCAATGACACTTGACAACAAAGGACAATTCCAACGGTATAAAGTCGACACTAATCTCAATGACAAAATGAAATGCATGGATTAAACAATCCAATGAAAACTTAGTCATAACAGAAATAATGTTAAATACCCTGCATATTCATGTGCAAACCATCAACAACATAACGAGATCATCATTATTTAAATAAGAAATTTAATTGCACTTTAATCTATGAAAATCAATTGCATAAAGGGAAACTATGCTATGTCTACTTTAATTATTCAAACTATAATAAGGAAATGAATTAAAAATAGAAATTTAAACTATGATATTAAAAAGTAAATTTACAATTACATCAACCAACAACTAAGCAAATGAAATATATCTAAAATTGAAGTAAGCAACAACTATAACTAAAAATTGAAATGAAATCTAACCATCCATCAAAATCCCTGTCAAAGAAAACCCAGATAAGATTCTATTTTATTCTAATTAAAAAATTATATTTTAAGCTTATTTATAAAATTATGAAAGAAAGCATAATCTAACTTCTAACTTGCATACGGGGTTAGTCTAGGGATCTGTAGATCCATTCCTAATCTACGAAACTAATTCATGCTAACATAATCCATCACACTAACCTGCAAAAGAGCAATAAAACAATTAAATTACAACAAGCTACTTAACACAATAAAACATTCATGTACAAAAAATAAAAGAACAATTTAAATGATGAAATACATAAACAACACACGGAGAGTTACTAGACTAATGGTGGGGCCCCCAGCAAGTCGTGGTCACTCTCTAAAAGCACACCACGAGCTTAACAAGGTAAATCCACCACTAAAGCTTGAAAACACAGTTTTGGCACAATTTCGGCAATGTAAAATATCAAAATGGACAATACCAAATATCAAAATATCAAAATTGACAATTTCGACATTGTTTCCCCGGCAACGGCGCCAAAATATTAGGTGATTTATATGTACTAAAAAAGACACTAAAATACCCTCAATTTAAATTTTCAACCCGGGGTAAGTAAACTTAGAGTTGTAGCAAAATATATGCCAAAGGTAGAAGGCTAGTAGGAGTATGGTCTAACTAATGAAGGTAGCTATCTAAGGTTGATCTATTTAAGCAAAACTATCGAATAAGCAAACTCTACTAAGCAATTGGAAACTAGGTAACCTAAGTATCTTTTGGCCAAGGATCGATGGATAGTTCCTAAGAAAGCAAGTAAAAACCCTATGTAAAGCAAACTAGTTCAACAATAAGCAATAAGTAACTATCTAAGCATACTAATAAGCAAATGACGAAAACAAACTATTTTAACTTGCCAACCTACATTCAATGAGAAACTACCCTATGAAAGCAATTAAATAACCAAGTAAGAAAAAACACCTATCTAACCTATTAAAGCAAATAGACAAGTAAGCAAAGACACCTAACTAATCTATTAAAGAAAAAGACAAGTAAGCAAAGACAACTATCTATCCTACTAAAGCAAATGGACAAGTAAGCAAAGACTTATCATTGAACAACTATCTAGCCTAAGAGGCAAGTGGACTAAATGCCTAATGCAAAACTATTTATAATGCGTGAAAGGAAATCTAAATGCTCAATGCAATGCATGAAATGAAATATATTCTATTGAAAGCAAGGAGAACTAACAACTAAATGCTTTACCTTAATCTACGAAAACAAGAAACTATCTCTTCTAATCTACAAAAGCAAGAAACTAGCTTTAATCTTATGACACTCAAATATAATGCTAGTGGTTGTGTGAATGCCTTTGGTGGTGACAGATGATATCTCAATGACACTTGACAACAAAGGACAATTCCAATGGTATAAACTCGACACTAATCTCAATGGCAAAATGAAAGGTATGGATTAAACAATCCAATGAAAACTTAGTCATAACAGAAATAATGTTAAATACCCTGCATGTTCATGTATAAACCATTAACAACATAATGAGGTCATCATTATTTAACTAATAAATTTAATTGCACTTTAATCTATGAAAAGAACTTGCGTAAATTGAAACTATGCTATGTCTACTTTAGTGTAAACCTGTAAGGAAATTAGATTAAAAACAAAATTTAAAACTATGATATTAAAAAGTAAGTTGACAATTACATCAGCCAACAACTAAGCAAATGAAATATATCTAAAACTAAAGTAAGCAAACTAACAAGTAACTAAAAATTGAAATGAGAATCTATCCATCCATCAGAATCTTTGTCAAAGAAACCGGATATTCTATTTTATTCTAATTAAACAATTTTGTTTTAAGTTTATTTATAAAATTATGAAAGAAAACATAATCTAACTTCCAACTTGCATAGGAGGTTAGTCTAGGGATATGCAGATACATTCCTAATCTATGAAACTAATTCATGCTAACAATCCATCACACTAACACACCAAAAGAGCAATGAAACAATTAGAATTACAGCAAACTAATTAACCTGATAAAACATGCATGTACAGAGAATAAAAGAACAATTTAAATAATGAAATACATAAACAACACACAAAGATTTACTAGACTATTGGTGCCCCCCATCAAGTTGTTTTCACTCTCTAAAATCACACCAAAAGCTTAACAAGGTGAATCCACCACTAAATCTTGAAAACAGAGTTTTGGCACAATTTCGGCAATGTGGAATATCAAAATAGACAATTCCAAATATCAAAATATCAAAATGGACAATTTCGACATTGTTTCCCCGGCAACGACGTCAAAATATTAGGTGTTTTATATTTACTAAAAAAGACACTAAAATACACTCAATTTAAATTTTCAACCCGAGGTAAGAAAACTTAGAGTTGTATCAAAATACATGCCAAAGTGAGGTTGGTAGGAGTATGTTCTAACTAATGAAGGTAGCTATGAAAGGTTGATCTATTTAAGAAAAACTATTGAATAAGTAAACCCTACGAAGCATTTGGAAACTAGGTAACCTAAGCATATTTTTGTGCAGGATGGAAGTGGATAGTTCTAAGAAAGCAAGTAAAACCCTAGCAAAACCCAAACTAGTTCAACAATAAAACTGATAAGCAACTATCTAAGCATACCAATAGAAGCAAATGGTGAAAACAAACTAATTTTAAGCATAGCTACATTTCAATGAGAAACCACCCTATGAAAGAAATTAAATAAGCAAGTAGCAAAAGCACCTATCTAACCTATTAAAACAAAAGACAAGTAATAAAAGACACCTAACTAATCTATTAAAAAAAAGAGACAAATTAAGTAAAAGAGACAACTATCTATCAACTAAAGCTAAAGCAAAAGACAAGTAAGCAAAGACAACTATCTATCCTACTAAAGCAAATGGACAAGTAAGCAAAGACTTCTCATTGAACAACTATCTAGCCTAAGAGGCAAGTGCACTAAATGCCTAATGCAAAACTATTTCTAATGCGTGAAAGGAAATCTAAATGCTCAATGCAATGCATGAAATGAAATCTATTCTATTGAAAACAAGGAGAAATAACAACTAAATGCTTTACCTTAATCTATGAAAACAAGAAACTATCTCTTCTAATCTACAAAAGCAAGAAACTAGCTTTAATCTTATGACACTCAAATATAATGCTGGTGGTTGTGTGAATGCCTTCGGTGGTGACAGATGATATCTCAATGACACTTGACAACAAAGGACAATTCCAACGGTATAAACTCGACACTAATCTCAATGGCAAAATGAAAGGTATGGATTAAACAATCCAATGAAAACTTAGTCATAACAAAAATAATGTTAAATACCCTGCATATTCATGTGCAAACCATCAACAACATAATGAGATCATCATTATTTAACTAAGAAATTTAATTGCACTTTAATCTATGAAAATAAATTGCGTAAAGGGAAACTATGCTATGTCTACTTTAATTATTCAAACTATAATAAGGAAATGAATTAAAAACAGAAATTTAAACTATGATATTAAAAAGTAAATTGACAATTACATCAACCAACAATGCAAACGGAATCTATCTAAAACTGAAGTAAGCAACAACTATAACTAAAAATTGAAATGAAATCTATCCATCCATCAAAATCCATGTCAAAGAAAACCCAGATAAGATTCTATTTTATTCTAATTAAAAAAATCTGTTTTAAGCTTATTTATAAAATTATGAAAGAAAGAATAATCTATCTTCTAACTTGCACACGGGGTTAGTCTAGGGATCTTCATATCCATTCCTATTCTACGAAACTAATTCATGCTAACATAATCCATCACACTAACCTGCAAAAGAGCAATAAAACAATTAAATTACAACAAGTTAATTAACACAATAAAACATGCATGTACAAAAAATAAAAGAACAATTTAAATGATGAAATACATAAACAAAACACAGAGAGTTACCAGACTGTTGGTGGGCCCCCCAGCAAGTCGTGGTCACTCTCTAAAATCACACCACGAGCTTAACAAGGCAAATCCACCACTAAATCTTGAAAACATAGTTTTGGCACAATTTCGGCAATGTAAAATATCAAAATGGAGAAAAAACGAATTTGTCTCTAATACACTTGCTCTTCTACTTGGTTAACAATCTACTGAGCATCCTATCAGTATTTATAATCTTACAACCCAAGTGGCTGACCTCAGGAGGGTCGAACCACTTCTAATTTCGGCAAATTACAATAAATGATGCCCTAACTGACAAAACGGAGCAAGCCAATAATTTCCTTCTTTGGACAACTGAATTTGAGTTTTCAGGAGCTTAGTAGCTGGAGGGGGCAAGGATAAACAAAACCCATGTGCCCGATTTGTCCATCAATGGCCATCAATGACATAACCGCCAACTCGCCTTGCGTTTTTGTGCAATACTGGGTGCTCGAACGAGTGTCGGAACAAGTGTCGGAATGAGTGTCGGATCAAGTGTTGGAACCAGAAAATGGTGCATTTTTTCCCTATAACACCAGAAAAACGTGAATTAACTCTTGGAAGCATAAAAACATGATAAATTATACTTGATTCAATCATTAAACATAAGTTACACATACCTTATGGAGATCATACCGATTTACCATAAAATGCTTCAAAAAGCTCCTTTAAAATATGAAAACACACATATGTACATATGGAAAAAGTGTATAATAACGTCATGAAAATGATCATATCTCAGGCCCAATTGGAATTATCAATTTTGTCTGTAGGTTTGTTCCAGATTTAGGTGTCATGGTTAAACCAATTCAAAATCTTCTGAAGCAAGATGATTCTTTTTATTGGACAGATAACGTCGAAAATGCTTTCCTTAGGATTAATAAAGCAATCAGCTCCGCACCGGTTTCGACGAAACCTGATTTTGAGAAAGACTTTATTGTATATACCAATGCCACCGAGGAAGCGATCTATGCTATCCTCTTACAAAGTGATGACCAAAACAATGAAAAACTTACAGCTTACATGAGCCAGAGTTTATCAAATGATGAAATCAAATACTCTTGTATTTAGAAACATGTCTTTTCTCTTGTTAAGGCTATAGATAAATTTCGCCATTTTATTTTAGGCAAACAAGCAGGTAAAATTCTCTTTGCTTGTTGTCAAGTTTTTGCTTTCACAAACTTATCTTTCAGGAAAACTTGCACATTGGATTTCCAAAATTCAGGAGCTTGATTTGATGATCATGAATTCAAAGACGATCAAAGGACGAGACTTAGCCCTTCACTTAGCTCAACACCCTAAACCAAGTGAAGAACTTGATGATCAGGATAATCCTCTTTCAACAATATTTTATATTGAAAATCAAAATCTTTCTATAGCTGAGCATCCTTGGTAAAAAAATATGGTGTATTATTTGCAGCATAAAAAATGCCCAGATAACTTAGATCCTCACCAGAGAAGGAAACTTCGCCTCGACTCTTCCAGGTATATCATTTTAGGAGACTCTTCGTTTAGGATATCTGCCGATGGTTTGTTACTTCGATGTGTAAATGATGAAGAAGCACATAAATTGTTGCATGAAATTCATGGATCATCAGCTTCTATCATCCACATCGATGGCCATTTGTTTTCTAAGGCTACTGATTTTAAGATAATAATAAATGGTTGCTATTGGCCTTCGATATTCAAATATTCCTATAAATTCGCAAGATATTGCGATAAGTTCCAACAATTTTATGGGAAAGAACGCCTTTCTTCCATGCCCTTACAACCCGTCCTCCCATATTCCCCTTTTTCTACATGGGGCCTAGACTTTATTGGTCCTACCAATCCTTCATCTTCTTTAAGGCATATCTTTATTTTGACAGGCACTGATTACTTTACTAAGTGGACTAAGGTTGTCCCTCTTAGACACACACATGATGAGCAGGTAGTTTTTTTCCTATAATCTAACATATTTTCCAAATTTGGTATCTCATTAGAGATCATTACAGACAATGGCTCAACCTTCATTTCTACAAAATTGACTCAGTTTCTGGTTAATTTAGGGTTAAAAAATTTCACTTCATCCGCTTATTACCCTCAGGTAAATGGGCAAGTAGATTCCACTAACAAGAATCTGGTTAGGATCATAAAAAGGATCATAGAAGATAAACCTCTCCAATGGCACACACTTCTCACTTACGCTCTCTAGGAAGATCGCACAACCACCAAAACAAGAACAAGATTTACTCCCTTTCATCTTGTATATGGCCAAGAGGTTATTCTGCCTACTGAGATGGAGCTTTATTCCTTACGGCTAATGTTACATATTGAAGAATTAAATTATTCCAATGTTCCCAAAAGGATAAATGCATTGTTAGCTCTGGAAGAAAAAATGAGTTTTTCCTTGGAGAACATAAAAAAAGGCAGTAAACTGTGAAAAAGTATTTTAACAGACGAGCAAAGGCTGTTGAGTTCAATATTGATGACAAAGTCCTACTATGGGACTCAACTCATGCTGAGAGAGGACGACATTCTAAGTTCCAAAAATTATGACTAGTTCCTTTCAAAATCACTTGTATCCTAGGTGCAAACTCATACCTTTTAAAGGATTTGTAAGAGCAATTTTTCTCTTACAGTACTAATGGTTCCCACTTGAAACATTATGTGGAACCAACTTGATCATAACGCTTGTATAAAAATGATTGTTGTATATAGTATTTTATTTTACTGTTTTCTTTTTTACTTTGGTTTGTTGAGTTTTCAATTTATTTTGTTTGCTTCACGTAATAATCAGAAATAAAGTCTAGATCAGTTTTTCTATAACAATGTCATTCTGTAAATATTGTTTATCGATGAAAAATAAGATACACACAACTATCATGATGTCCTCCTTTCAGACATCACTGAAATTTCTTTTTTCTTTCAATATTGTTGTAGGATAGTTGATTTTGTCTTCTTCCCTGTTTCTGCTATCCCTTTCTTCCCTCCATCCTGAGATTCAAGAGCATATCAGAAGCATTCTCCTTAGAAATTTAAGAAGCATTATCAGTTATGTCTTGTTCAAATTTTATGCATACAGGACCAAACCCCTTCATACGTATCACTTTCCATAAGTTATTGCAAAGTATCCTTTCATTATTTCCCTTAAACCATATTTCCCCCCCGGTTGCATAATTATTATTTCCAACTGTTTTTTTTAATCATCTATTTCTCTTGGTTTGCGAAACCAAAATTTTTTGAGTTCTAAATCTGTTGAGAACTGATTTCCCTGTGGAGTCGTCATTTTGTTGACACCAAAAATCTTAACATGTATCCCTGCCTGTAAATAGGTTGCAATTCCTTATTATTTATATATAATTAATAATATACTAGATAGGTGGGACCCCATATGTGAATGATGATGAAGGATGCCTCGTCTTTTTATGCTCTCGTGTCTCTTTTGGAAAAAATGACTCTATAATTTTAAAAATTTGAAACCGCTTTCCAAGTGAAATGGGCAAATGATAGTTTATTGGAGAGTTAATTCAAAGGGAAAATATGTTGTTTTAATGAGCATCTTGGTTTATTCTGTTGAACATCTATTTTGACTGGTTGATTTAAACTCTAAGCATAGGATATATTTGGTTATGGCATATTGCACTTATGAATTCTTGTGATTATCATGGACATTGGTTAATTTTGAAGGGTGAAAATGCTTTCCTAGCAATGAATGTGGCACATACGATATACTTTGTGCTAAGTGTTAAGCACTCACATAAAACTTAAAACCTTATGGAAGGTGGCAAATTCAACTTTGTATTAAGTTGTTATTTGGTAACTATAATGGATTATGAACCGGAGGTGTTGGTGCGCTTGTAATGGGATATGATTGATGGAATTAATGTAAGATACAATGTGCAATTACTGCGTTTCACTCTAACCCTACCTTGAGGTCGCCACCCTCACTTGGTTGGTTGATTTATTTGGTTGGTATTGCCTTCATTTTCCTTGGCCTTGGAAGAAATAGTCGTGTTTGTGGTTTTCCTGGCATTCTCCATACATGTATGATAACTCTTATTCCTCCATCCATGAAATATAGCTCTGCTTAGAATAAAATCATAATGTTTTCTCTTGCATTTTCTTATAGACTGTGTTTTTTCAAAGTTTAATACATAAGGGTATCGACTGTGTAATGGAATTTAAGGTGGAGGTTCTCTTGGTTAGTATTCAAGTGTTTCAAGTTGATGATAGTGTTCAAACTCCTTTTTGTTCATATTATGTGGTTTCTTATGTCCAAAATGAATACTGCTATGTTGTTATTCCTATTAGCAAATAATTATGGAAAACTTTGTACGGGTTTCACTCGTCTTTGGTCATTAAAATTCGAGCGTTTCTCTGTGAGATAAAAGAATGGTTGTTTTCTTAATGCCATTACCCAGTCTTGGAAGATTTGTAACTCCTTCAAATTGTTTGTCAATTGTTTGTATATG
Organism: Picea sitchensis; assembly: GCA_010110895.2. Taxonomy (NCBI): domain Eukaryota; kingdom Viridiplantae; phylum Streptophyta; class Pinopsida; order Pinales; family Pinaceae; genus Picea; species Picea sitchensis. The sequence continues at coordinate 9,040 of SNQJ01S0099502.1, forward strand.
TATGAATATATTTTTCTTACGGCCACCATGAGAGGTATGTGGAAGAGGTTTATGTAAAGTCCATGTTAAGAGATGGTTAAATGTTTTTTGGTCACAAACTCTTTGTGAAGGTTTCACCTTTGCGTTCACCTAGACCTCATTTTTTCTATTAATGTATGGAAATTACAAGTTTCAAACTCTGGTCTTGATGTATGTGATTAACCCAACAATGGGAAGATTTGTTATTTGCAATAAATCTTGGTTCATTGGTTGATTATCCACGGGGTTTTTGGTTGATTTTGAAAACTGTATAATGTTAAAATAAATGAGCACCAGTTGCACATGGGTTTCGAACCCAGTCTGCTACACAACAAGTATTGAAAGTAGTAATACCAACCTCGGATGTTGAAGAGTTGTTGGATTATGTTGTGTTCCATCGCGCGTTTTATGTGGTATGTTTTTAGTTGTTGGAATGATTACGTTGTAAGTATATTATTAAAAAAGAACTCTGTGAATAAAATAAATAAAAAGTGTACAATGGATAGTCTTGGAGAATTCCTAGGGTTTTGAAACAAATGTGTATTGGATTTGAATTATTAAAAAACGGGAAATCTTGGCAAATGCTGGTGATGATGGCATTTTTTGTATTGCATATAATAGAACAATAGTCATTATTTTCCCTTTCATTATACCATTTTTCACACATTATATGCCCCTCATCCTTCCAAATACATTAAAACACTCCATGTTCTATTATTATGAATTTAAAATTATTTATGGAAAGAAAAGGGATTAATATAAAAGATGGTTGATAACTGGTGTTTGAAAGTTGGATATAGATACAGTCTCTGCTACTTCTACATTTTCTTGAAAAATATGTGTTTATCTTGTCCCATCCATGCTACCATTTTTTACACATTATAAACCCCTCATATTCCCAATATCCCTACCACTCCCTATTTAAATGGCAATTGATTGATGAAGTTTTAAGGTGTTGATGGATGGATTGCATGTGTTTCTGTGGTGAATAATAGAGCCAACATTTTGATTGTATTTAGGTAGAGTCTTATGCATGGATTGTTAAGATTTGTTTTCATGACATGTTGGAATATTTCTTCAGGATGATCTTCTTTAGTAGAGGCAGTAATGGAATAGGTAATAATAGAGGCAGAGGAAATTGGGAGAGGGGCCATAGAAGGCCACAATTTTCAATACATTTTGATGCTGATCCACATGAATTATATCGATTCTTTCAAGCTAGATTCTTTAACCTAGTTGGCCATGGGATCCTCCATCCCCGACCTGAGAGGATTCCCTTTCAACCACATCAAAACTTTTCTGGTATTCGTGTTCCCCCCCATGTCTCTATGCAATGAGAACATCCTGCCAATGATGGTTGGCATGAGATTGTCCAACAACCTGCTACTCATCACCATGTTTGGCCTATTGCGTCTTTGTTGTTACCCCCTCCTCCACCCCTAAAAAATCCAATTCCTAAAGATGATCATGTTTTCTCACCAGTTCAGGCTTCTCATGATAGTAAGAGGCTAAAAAATTATGTTCCCAAGCTTGAGAAAGATAAGGGAAAAGGAGTGGCCACTCTCTCCAAGTCATCTAAAGAGTCCTCTGAATCTGTGTCCTCTCATCTTCATCTCAAAGATGATTGTTCTCATGTTCTCAGTGAATTTGAACCTCAAGGTTCCAATCAGTCTAAGGCTGCCACATAAAGATCAAAAGAGGACAACTGTGAAAAGAATCCAAATGCCTCTCATAGTAAATATGGTTTTTAATGATATTTTATGTTATTTTTTATTGAGAATAGTTTGTTTACTTGGACAATGTTTTGGAAAACAAGCATATGTTTAGGGTTTTTTTTTGGACAACATGGATATAATGTTATTTTTGGATATGGTCATGTTATATTTTGCTGATATTTAAATATTTGATTATAAATATGAGAACGAGAGTTACAAGGAGGATGTTTGAATCAAATGATTGAGGTTTTATATTTCATGTTTGATGATTATTAAAAGAAATGAAAATGGGAGTCACAAGGGGTCCCACTTATTTAGTTATTATTTAATTAGACCCTTACATAAATATAATATTATTATATTGTCTCAACTAATTAGTTAAGCTAGTTAAGCTTAACCAAAAAGTTAGTTGAACTACCATAACTTATTGAGAAGGAATAAAATCTCAATGAAAGGAAGAGACAAGGAGGAGAGAATAGAAGGAGAACTACAACCATAAGGTTTTCTCTATACTAGTGAGAAACTTTCAATTTTCATTCATTATGAGTTTGTTAGAAGGCTTAACCCTCTTGATAACAATAGGGTCTTATTGACGGCAACAATATTCAAAATTGAATCACATATTTCAATAGCTTGTTTTAAAGGTGTAAGATTTATCTTTGTCAGTCTGTGTGTTCTTGTTTGTTTATGAATTGAATTTCATGACTAATAAAGAATATCTTGCAGATTCAAATGACAACATTTTGTGGCAAGCTAATCCAGATCTTTAGCTTTAGTTTTATTCTGTTGTCAGAGTCGTTTTGTATGGTGCCCATCAGAGGCTTCTAAATATGACTTTGGTCCCTATCCTCGGAGAGGTTTGTAAAGAGAATCCAGTCTTGTATCTCATAATGAAATCAATAAAAAAAAAAAGATTACTATTTCAATCTCACATATGTATTTTAATGATCTGGTTCACTCTTTTGATGTTATCTCCACGCACACACTCATATAATTTTTGTACACATTTATATAAATTTTGTTTAAGTTTATTTTTTTTGCACAATTACGTATAATATATAAAAAAAATCATCCTTGATCCCTTGTGGATTAAGTTATTGTTTTAAAGCTATAAACCCTGGGTGACATTCTCAATTATCTTGGCTTAGCCCGATAAGATCTGAAAATGCTTGAGTAAGGTTTTCCATACCTTTTATTCAAAAGTTGGGTCGAGATTTTCCCTACCTATAACTTGTGCAATAACAGGGCCTTAGGGTTTAAACCTTGAGGAGAGTGGTTTTTCTAGAGGGCAAGAAAATTTGGGCTATAGTAACCTTTCCTCCCTTCGTAAGTACTTCAACTAGATCACAATCAAGAGTCTAGAATCAAACTCCTAAAGTGATAGAACTTTATGGATTTAGGAGTCTAACCATGGGTAAGATTTCCTTCACAAATTTATGGATGAAATTAACCTTGTGAGAGGAGGAAGCACTTATGCTCCTCTCTTAGGGTTTTATCAAGTAAGATATTCAATATGAACAAGTAAAATTTACCATAAACATTCAATAGCATGAAATGAATTTTCATAAATTTACTTACTTCACCAAGATATGACAAGAATAAACCATAATTTCAGCAACATCATCCAAAAATCAACAAAAGAGCATCCAAACTTGACTTGCAAGAGATAGCGCATGAGTAAAAAGAGTCAATAACCCTTAAATAGAGAAAATTTCGGAAGTAGTCTCTCACATGTGTGAGATGAATGTGATGATAAAAATGAGTCTTGGATAGCCATATTTTTATGAAAACCCTAGCCATCCAAGAGACTCAAAGTAAAAGTTATGTCTCTTCAAGAGGGGTTGGCCCCTTAAATTGTATTTTCAATTTACAAAATTAAATTTACATGAAATAAAACCCTGAAGAGGGTGACAACATACCCTAGTATGGTGATGTTAGGCTCATAAGAGTGTTCTCAAGGTTCAAAAGGTGGAATTTTGGGCCTCCAAATTCCACGTGTCCCTCTCTCATGTGCCAAGGTCCATGCTACATTCCTTCTCCATCAATCCATCAAGTGATCCATCAAGCCCTAGCCCCTAGGTGACGTCAAGGGATAGAAGGGTGACGTCTAGGCCTCCAAAGGCCAACGTCCAAGTAGAGAAGGGTTGAGCCTCATCCTCTATTGATAATAAGGTGCCTCCAAAGTTGAAACCCTTCTTATTGCATGTGCAATGATCATCATCTATGGTCCTCCTCATGTGGGGTCCAACGCCCATCCTATGGGCAAGGTCCCGCAAAGACAATCAAGTATGCCCTCCAAGGGTCCACAAGTCACATGTATCATTCCACGTAAGCCATATTTAATACAAGAACCACACAAACATGTGCATCAAACCCCCCTTTTCAAACTAAACAAATGCTCAAAGACCTTATAAGTTTTCCCTAATTTAGGTATGGGAGGGGTGTCATGCTGCCCTATTAGGTAGGCCAATCCCCAAGTCAATGAATGTTTCCAAATAAGACCCCATATAAGTCATGTAATGAATATGAGATGGATTAGGGAAATACTTCTAGGCATGGAGTCTTGACATAAAAGGGTTCGTATTGTCTCATTTATGGGTGCCTTTGTGGAGGGTGTACTACCCTTCATCTGCGATGCAACATTTTTCCAAGCCATTTTATTGCCATTAATTCATTATGGTATGAAACATTGAGTACTATGTGCAATGGAAAGTAAAGAGTATCGCAATGCCACTTGAAGCTAAAAACACACAAAGTTCCATATGCAATGAAAAGTAAGAGACACCGTAAAATGCATTTCCTCAACAAGCAAGACATTTATTAATTATGTGTTTAGAAGGTCCTTGATTCTTATGGAGAAGCATTTCATTGATATCGAGACCTTAGGGCAAACATCTGGAAGGATAATAATTTGATTTTAACTTTTTCCAGCTACAACACCTTTGGGCCTTTAGTCACTTCTTCCCATGAAATGAGGTACAATCCTTTCTTGGGATCAATGAAACCAAAAACCCAAAAGATAAGAGGACAGAGGGGAAGAAGTTTGGAAAATGGTAAGTATGAATGGGAATGGTATGATGAACCTTCAAGGAACTACCCAATAGAAACCCTTTTCCCGAGGGTGACCAACTTGCTAGGACATAATGACAACCACCAAGGTGAAATTAGGCAAAAGGTATAATTTCCAATAAAACATTCCATAATCAAGAAACGCTTCTTTGCAACATGCTCAAATGCTTCAAATATTAAATTGACACTTACCACAAGACTAGACTTGTTACCTCATGCAACAAGACCTATTGTCTTCTTGGAACCAAGCCGGTGTAGTGGATATTGCTCTGTGGTAAAGTAGAGGGTATTTGTGGGATATGATAAGCATTAAACTCTCGAAAATCCATGTCTGCTACACGTGGGCCTCGAGATATGATATTCTTATTTACCCCTATCCTAGGGGGGTAACAAAAATAAAATTGAGAATTGGATACCAGTTGCAGGAGTTAAAGGATGTGAAAAAAAAACATGAAGAATTAGAATGGAGTTCCACATTTTGGTACAAAGTATTATGGGACCTTAGTTCAACCTCAAAAGGTAGCAAGGTGATGCTAAATGACTTATTTTTTTCAAATCACTCTAATGGATCCAACCTTTCTTGACCTTTTGTAATAGGAAATAGAAGCAAGGTACTTGATGACCTTGCCTCAGGCAAGATCATAAACAACCAATGAATATGGTTGATGTTAGCTCCAATCAATGTTAGATAATTCAATGTTAATTAGCTTGAGGGATTATATGATAGATGTAATCTCTATTACATAGCATTTTGTTGAATAAGTTCATTTTAATAATAATGTACTTACCCTCTCAGGGGTAATGACCTTTGGATACTCTCGCAAGGGTGTCACGTCATTTCTTGCATGAGATATCATGCACATATTCATCAAATCTAGATAGATTCCTTCATTTTTCTCCATTGATACATGATCATTCTAGCTCTATTGTGATGTAGTTCATTTATGTCTAGCTCATCATATGATATATGTGCTTTGATGTGGTTGTTGGTACTGAGAGGGGGGTGAATCAGTATCAAGTACAATTTAAAACCCTTTTCAACTTATACTTAAACCATTCAATTATATCCAATGAGCAATGAACAATAATATAACATTTACACCAATACACCACAGTACACCATGCACAATATATGAGAAATAATCAATAGTTATTGTTCAAGGGAAGTAATGACTTCCAAAGGTAGCTACAGCTTCCAAATGAAAAGGGAGGGATAAAAATCCAAGAGGAAGATACAATCCTCCAATATCAAGAGAGATTTGAACTCTATATCCTTTCCCCTTCCTTCCACCCAAGAGTATATGAGAGATGATAAAACTTTACATTAAATCATCACCATCAACCAATCATCACATAGAACCTGATAATGCTTCCTGAGACTTCTTCAATTTCTGCAATTCTTCAATTCTTGGAGTACTCTAATTTTGTAGATAATATTACTCAATGTATTCTCTAAAACTCCTCCAAGTTTTACTCCTTTAATCCTCCCCAAAAAGAAGTTATAGAAAGAATGGTAGACTTTATTCAATTCTGGTCTATTCAAGAGACCGAACTTGTACAAAATTCCCTGCACTCAATATTTAACATTCGATTATGAAACTCACACACAAGAAACTAATGTTCATACTCTTTGCAATGAAATTTTTCCCACGTCGTTTGGATTCTCTATGAATAATTTATGACTATTTTACCCGGAACACATGTTTATTGACTAGTTTTAGGATTGGTCATAAACCCTATCTTCCACAGAGTGTATCTCCATAATTATAGCGAATCAAGAGATGAAATTTTTACCAGAGGTACCTTGATATGTCTTATCAATACCATAGTGATTTCACCATCTGAATCATTCTAGAAAAAAAAGTTATAGCAAAAATGGTAAGATGACCTGAAAATAACATACCTTAGAACACCACCAAAAGACCTCATCCTCCCTTGAAATCCGACCTTCTTTACTTCTTATTTCCTCTGAAATTAAACTTGTATCAAATGAGTGTATAATGATGTTTATTTATACCACTTATGTCACTTCCTTTTAACATTAGGGCCGACCTGACACTTTCTTATTTTGTAATTATTTTCTTTAATTATCTTCAGGGCCTACATGTACTTCCTTATTCAATTCACTTTGTCATCTTCAAAAATTCATTTCTCCTCAACCAT
>SNQJ01S0099502.1:17392-39394 GCA_010110895.2 Picea sitchensis
ATGTATAATGATGTTTATTTATACCATTTATGTCACTTCCTTTTAACATTAGGGCCAACCTGACACTTTCTTATTTTGTAATTCTTTTCTTTAATTGTCTTCAGGGCCTACATGTACTTCCTTCTTCAATTCACTTTGTCATCTTCAAAAATTCATTTCTCCTCAACCATGAGGATCCACGTGACCTGCCACATACCATTGAAAACAACATGATGTATACTATCCATTCATGGGTGTTTTATATGCATGTGCATTGTCCTTCATGTCCAAATATTTTTATCAATCTTGCAGTCCAAAACCCATGACTAGGGTTGACATCAATGACAACAACCAATCTTCCAACAGTGGTATGGTATGGTCAAGTTTAATCCATTGAAATTTCATGTATTAATTCTTATTAGGACATGATGATATAACCTTTTGGTGTGTCGTGAAGTTGTAAACACCTAATGATTATCAATTATCATTTCATAACATACATAATTTTATTAATTCCCTTGTGGTATTTTGGGAAACATGTTTTCTCTTAGAAGTGAGTCTTTTCCTTGGCTAAATTATACTATTGGGTCTTTAGACTAGATAGTGTTGTCCATATCCTAACCATGTTAATCAATTTCCATCTCTCTAGTATCATTCATTTCCATCCACATAAAAATAATTGCATCATGTCATGTATGATTTCTCAAATGTCAAAAGGAAAGGTCAATGTCATAGCCTGAATCAAATAAATCCACTAAGTCTAAGAGGTGAAGAGAAAAATTTAATAAGAAAAATCCAAAAAAGATAAACTTGAGAAATGCCCCTCACTATAAGGATAATTCCCCTAGTCCCTGGTTGTCTAAATAATAGGGACTTTTTCAATAAAGTGAACATATAAAGAAAAAGTCTTAAAAGAGGTAGTAAAAAACAGGCCAAGGTTGATAACTCAATGATAAGCGCCCTCTAGAAGGCTATTACAAAAAATTCTTAGCCAAAACAAAGCTATATGAACGAAAAATAAAAAAAATTATGACCTATGCATGTCTAAGACTTTGAGGATCATCACATGGAATCATTCCCTTTTCCTTTCATCTCCATTACACATCAATTGCCTATATTTCACCTAAAAACTTAGGAAACATGGGTTTTTATTAGGATTTGATTAATGTATAATGGTTAATAATATTCAATTAGGTAAGACTTAAGAAAATATTAAAATTAACCCATCTTGTTATGTTTTTCTAACAGATTGTCACCAAGTGCCATCAATTAAAGACTAGCTAGGAGGTTATACCCATCATGTCATGTGGGTATTGTGCATTGGAATATGCATACCTTGCCTTGGGATTTGTGACACTGCTTCAGGATCCGTAATGATGCATTAGGATCCATGTTTGCATCAAGATACACATCGCTACATTGTGATCCATGACAGGGGTGCCACATCATCATACATGCCACTTGGATCATACTTATGCCTCTTTCTTGTTGATTTGGACACTTCATTGCACACTCATGCATATTTATTTCCCTTTGGCTCACATGTGGGGGGTATTTGAGGCACTTTGAGGTTGATTGTACACATTGAGGATGATAACTTTCCATTTTGGATGATGTGGCATACTTCTAGACACTCACTTATGGAGCGCTACCTTCCTTGAACCTACATGTGCCACTTATTGATATTTATTGATGGAACGTCTCACACCTAGCACATGACTGTTGATCTAAAAGATTGTTTCATAGCCAAAGACCAACCTTGTGAGGATATGAATCCTCATGTGTTTTTAGAGAGGTGGTGCTCCTCTTGTTCTTATAATTCCATGAAAAATAAATAAAACAAAACAAAGTCTGAGAAGGACCAGACTTAATATTTACATTCACATTCAAGGAAAACAACACTTGAGATTCAAGACCAACTGTTTTAAAAGTAACTCATATGTATATTATTTGCAACATAAATAGATATGATGCACAAAGAATATAAAGGACTACTATATCCATCACAACATTAAACAATATCCACAAATAGAGAGACAAGAAAATGGACCACAATTAGAAGAAAGATTTAAATTATAATTCCATAAAGCAGAAAAAGGATTACGATGGATAAAACATTTGGAAACTCAAGATTCTAATCAAAGTGTTTGAGAATACAATAATGTAATATTCCAAGTAGCTCTCTTGGAGTCTCAAAAAATAATAATGAGTCTTTAAATACAAAGGTAAATGTCTTTAAAGAAAATAAAATGCATTTGCCCTTCAAAGAGGACTAGGATAGGGCTTTCGTGGACCAGAAAGTGAAAAGACCTGGAAGAAAAAAGAAGGACAACCAAGAATGAGCCTAAATCCCACAGAATATCGAAAAGAAAAAGGCAATATGACAAATGATTGTAGCAGAAATGAATGTAAGGAGAACTGAGAGGGTAAATTTAATGTTCTACTCACTGTGATGGAATGACCTCGTAACTTTTACTTGCTTGTAGCTGGCCCTTTTATATGTACATGTTGTGGTTGAGGTGATATAACCATTGTAACTGTTTCTTGATTTTCTAGTTCGGTAATTTTTATTAATGTCTTTTTCAACCATTCCTCAATGTACTATCCTAAGGGTGCCACGGTAATTTCACGTTTAGTTTTAATTTCAAATAACTGGTTTTCAAATTCCCTCAGATCTAGCTCTCATTGATGTAGTGTGTCATCCACCTCATCATTCCTGTTGATATATCGAACTAACCATTTTTCCACTTCATCTTCATAAAATTCTATAGTTTTGGTAAATTCATTAGCCCAATCACATTTTAGTGCATTAAGTTGTCCCATTAAATGTTCTTTGGTCAGGATCATGGTATCCATCAATAAATTGGGACCATCTAACTCATTGGTAAGATTAACAAGTTCAACAAATAAATCATTTTTTTTATTCCTTAGGACATCGATTTCATTTATCATTTCTCTTAACTCTTTGATTCTCCTAATCCAACATGCATTAATCTTCTTCATACGGTAATGCGAGGGATTCGTTTGTTCCTTCCTTTTGACTTCATTCAAGCTTGAGACTTTGTCTGAAAATGTGTTTACAGGTTCCTTAAAAACTCCTTCATCATTTTCCAAATCCTTCTCCAAATATTCTTTGAAATTTTGTATTTTGGAGGAAAAGCTAGCAATACTTTGGGTAAGCTCCCAAATCTCCTGAATTATATTGATCCTTTTTTGTATGGCATCGCCAACATGTTTTATTATAACCTGCAATAAACTTGATGAGACTTTTTATTTTGTACTGCTTTCTGGGATATCCTCCAACTCAAGTGTAGGTTGAATAGAACTCAAATGTTCTGGAAATAATGGTCCTGGCACCAAAACAACTTCTAACTCTTTTATCCTTTTCTTTAATTCTTAATTCTCTTTTTCCATATTGTCAGTTGATTGTCTCAATGCATCTCCAGTAGATCCATAAAAGTCTGCAATTTTGGATGGTGCTACTCTATCCAAATCAATTGAAGATTTCCATCATTCTGGTGACTTTTTATTCTTGGTGTTAACTTTTTCCAACAATAGTTTCTTAGTTTCACAATTGTATGCCGCGTGGTGCAAAGTGACAGATTCCTCTTCAAATATTTCAGGATCCCGGGTCATCGTAGCATCAACAATTTCTCTTGTTTCTAACAACCTCTGCGTAGACAAACCGGGTTCTTTAATAAGCTCATCCATGTCCATTGCATGGGGACTTTCCTGGACTTATGGTGCATTCATTTCCATTGATGATATATTTATTTTTCTTTTTACAAGAGTTTATGTAATATGTGTTTTCTCAAGAACTTTCCTTGGTGAGTATTTATTTCCACCGTCATCTGAGCCTCCAACTAATGTTTTTCTAGTACACATTCCACCGGTTCTACTCTTCATTCTCGATGGAGTGCTTCTTTGAGATGTTGTTGGTGAATTGGGGTTTTGATTTGTTGTTTTTCTGTCATGTTGTTTGTGTCCTTCATTTGTGCTATTTAATTTTGTGTCGTTTGAAATTTGGTAGGCCGTTAATTCCTGGAGATCGAAATTATCTCCGCCACCCTCTTGAAACTGTTCAATTTTGATGAAGTGTGAAGATTACCCCACTAACTCCATGTGTGTAGTAAATTTGTTGTCTAGATCAAAACCTTCAACAAATTTTTCTTCCTTCAAACCAATTTATTCATGATGTTCCGCCAATTGATTAAGGTGAGTTATGTGTTTAACAATGCAATTCCCAATTTTCCATGGTAGGGGTATAAATTGTTATTTCATCTTTTCATGGAAGAAGTGATCCCAAATTTTGTATTGCTTGCATACTTATCCAACAAAAAGTTTATTTGAATTATAGAATGGTAATAGGAAAGGCTTCTCCTTACTACCAAATAATCTAATTACAGTAAATTCTTCGAACAATTCATAAACCCCTTTTCTAGAGAGAAAGGTGGTTGCTTCTCGAAATAACCTTGATGTACTCTGTCCAAATATTAATTTTTTGAATTATGAGATGAAATTGTTATGAATTGGGTAGAAACTATATTGGGATTTATGTCTATACAATACTGAATACCATGCACAAACTAGTTCCAACTCAAAATCGACATGTTTTGTTTGTGGCAAATCTTCAAAAGCATGGCCATAAGAAATGGTGAAAATGAGGTAAGAAGTCATATAGAACTTTTGAGACTTTTTGAGATTATTTAGTCGGAAGGAAATTTCACTTGCAATGAGATAACCCCAATCGATTATAGTTTTTTCATGCAGGGCATAATACATAGAACATATAACATTTCTTAATACAAACATAGTAGATTCCAAACCGATAATGTGGTAAAATAGCCATGCAAATTCTCTATACATGTATTTTAATGAAGTTACCTCGATTCTGGAAGTACCAGGATTACATTTTGGATCTTCCAAGTAGTTTCTTAGAAATTTGTTTCCTCCCTTGTGCTTCTTCATAAATTCATCAGCTTCTTCGCTCTTGAATAACATAGTTGGTGTAGGGAGTCATAGCATTTTAGAGAATGTTGAAGGAGCTAAAGAAATGGGTTGATGACCTTGCATTTGAATTATCCTTCATTTAGAGATGAATTTCTCTGTGCACCATTGAACAATCTCTTTCATGTCAGTTACCTCCGGAACACAACCTATTGATGTTATTCCTGAGGTCCATATTAGGTTTTTTTTCTTCCCAGCTAGAGAAAGAGACTTGTAGTAATTATATGCCCTGGACCACTGGAATTATTGATCTTCACCACCCAGTGTGTTCAATGTATCTCCACAAAAAATTTCATTCTTCTTACTTGACATATTTTCTTCTTTTTTACAAAGGTGGCGCTACTGTCGATACTTACAAGTTGGCATTTTTATTTTATTAAATTCTACCATGTTCTGCCTTGGTAACCCAATCAATCGTAGATCATGCTTTAAATGTCATCAGTTGTCATGGGATTTGGATTTATTTCAACCTTTAGTCGATGTATTATGCATTAATAACGACATTATGCTTTTACGAGTGGCGGATGATGTGGAAGGGGGTAATAAATAAGATGGGAAGTGGTGATGTGATGTTATGATGGACAAAAAATGTTATGTACGAAGGTGAAAAATGATGTATGGGAAGTGGTGATGTGATGTTATGATGGACGAAAAATCTTAAGTACGAAGGTGCAAAATGATGTATGGGAAGTGCGAAAATGTGTAACACGAAAATGCAGAGTTGCAGTGTTGCGGACCTAAATGCTTGTGAACACGATTTTGGGAAAGGGTGACAAGGTCCGCATTGGGATTGCAAATTTGGTGAAGTGTTAGGAGAGATGTAGACTTGCATATTTATAGACTTGAGTACTCAATGAAAGACTAAAAATGAAGCACGTGGGTCTGCATCCTTGTTGAGTCTCCATTTTGACACTTCTAATACCCTCTATTACCCCCTATTCGAGCCTATTTTACCTATGTTATGAGTACAAACTTGATCGTTACCTCCATAGATACACTTAATGACCTTGTTCATGTGCATAGAGAGGTAACTTATGGTTAAGGCATGTTTTGTTTGATTTTCTTGAGTTAATTCGATTAAAATAGTTGATTTTGCATGATCCTAATCATTTGATATTAAGCAACATTGATCCAGTACCAACAAAACCGCATAAAATTGATTCGGTACTTCCCTGTTCTATTTCGGTACTAGCATGTTCTATTCCGGTACCAGTGTGATTGTGTGTATTCTGGTACTAAACAGTTATCTACAAGATTTTGGCACCAACATTCTGGTACTGGATTTTCTCCTCGATTTCTGGGAATATGAAGATGAATATCAAAATTTGGGGACATGGGTTTTTTCCGAAGAGGTGTTTTCATTTGGACTTGAGGGCTAGAATCCAAATATCTCACACGTATGGACCTCCATCTCAGGGGGAACGATTCGTCCTAAATTATTGCCAATTTTCCAGAAATTCCAGGATCATGCCCAGATTCGTGGGAAATACATTTCCTTGATTAGATAAGTGGTTTTACTCGACCTCCATTGATGGAAAATGGTTTTATTTTGTATGGATTGTCTAGATCCAAATTTGTAATGTAAAATTCATATAAATTTATTGATGGCTCTAAGCCAAAAGGAGAAAAAATTAGTATGCTAGAAATTGGATTTCTGAACCAACTCCTTTTGTACATTTATTTGCTGAAGATCAATGGAAGTTTGAATTCAAGGATCCTGTGTGTCTATTAGAATTTAGCATATGCTGATCTAAAATCTTCCATTTTGGCATTGGCAAGGGCCCACCGATCCAGCTTGGTAAGCTCATTGTAAATTATTAGTATAGATTTCTATTTTTTTGTACTTGCTGTTTTGATTTCATTTCTGATTTCACTATTAGAATTGATTGAAAAGTGTGGCAGAACAGGAGCAATTGGGAGTCCATCATTCACATTACATAAGCCATCAAATGGAACATCTCATTAAGACTTATGTTTCCTATGTAGGAATGAAGTAATTTTCTAGAATTGCAAGATTGCAAGATTGTATTAAATTTCTGTTTGTGTTGATTTTGAAGAGTGTGCAGAATTAGATAAGAATTTCTTGCAAGTTTGAAGTGAGTTGTTACAGGAAATGATAATCATACTTCATCTCTCACCTTCATGCACCATAGAATGAAGCCTCTCAGCTATATTGACAATTTTTTGTACTACACGGGTTTGATTGGAGTGAATAGAGTTATGATTTCTTTTTGTTTAAGAGTGAATTGTTGATTATCATTTTCAATTGCTACAGGGAACAAGATCTGATTTCATCTCTTCTTTTCATGAGCCTATAATGAACAGATCTATTATGTGAGCAAGATCCTTTTCAATTGAGTGTTTGCTTGAGCGTTTTACTATGAGATTTATCTTTTGTTATTGTTGAAATGTGCCCATATTTGCTTGTTAGTTATTGTTAAGGAAATTAGCTAAAGATAACAGATTCAAAGTCCATATTTCCACTTCATGAGCTTGTAAATGGACAAGGCATTATCTGAGCAAAATCTTTTGAGTACATGATTGCAAATTTTGATTTCGAATTTCTGAATTGTGTGAAGAGTGTTATCTTTGAAAACCGAGTATTGTGTTATTGATGGTTTTGTTATGTAATCTATACTAAATAGACATAGGAACCTATCTGTTATCGGCACATATAGTGCATCAACTCTACTGATTACGAATCTCGGTTGATAATTTATGTTTGGTAATATATTATGCAAATAATTGCACCAACAATCCTCTTTGGTGGAAAATTCAACTAAGTATCGAAAGCAAATGGAAAATGAAAAAAACACTCAAGTGTTTTGATGAATGTGGGTTTGTGGGCCTAGTCATTTAAAAAAGTTTGGCAATTGTCATGTAGCTCTAAATCCGCATTTTCAAAAAACTACTAAGTATAAAAGATGAAAGTGAATTAAAAGGTAGTCAGAGATAAAAGATAAGAAAAGTCAATAACGAGAATGCATACCTACGATATGATGGACCTGCAGACCTAGGGTTTTGAGATTTTTGTTGGCTCGCTACACATTATTCAAAATATGACTAAGTGCTTGGAAAATTCTGATATGGGAAAATAAATGTAAAGAAAATAAGTAAGAAAAAGTGTAAGAGAAATCCTAAGAGTGGCTAAAATGAAAAGAGTTAAACTGATTAAAAAATATGGATCAACATTTGGCTCGAACTATGGGACAGTGACCCCCTGTGGGTTACTGAGAACACCTAATAATGTTCCATTGGGATATGGAGTCAAGAATAAGAAAAACAAACCAAAAATGTAAAAAGATAAAACAAGAAAGGCTATGTACAAGGTTTTTGACTAATGTTAAGCCCTAATATTGGCTCATTACCACTTAATTGGGGCATACTAGATTAGTAATGTTATTTTATTTATGTCGGCTTTAGGCCATTAAAACCTCCTAGTCTCCTATATATACCAAAGGAGACATTTTCATTTTGAATCATCTTGTACTTGAACATTTTAAGTGGGGTAAAGGAGGTTGCCTCCTCGAGGATTATTATCTCATATTATCTCTTTTCAAGTATTTGAGTATTACTTTTTTGAGGTTTTTTCAATGCTATATTGAAGTTTGGTTCTTAACATATGGTATCGAGGAGCTCAAGGTCTTGGGGTTTATTTGCTTCCTCCCCGAGACACATTGGAATTTTTGATATACTTTTTTTTCTACAACGTTCCAGGAAGGAACGGCCTGGAGGGTATTTAGAGGGGCGGATCAAAGGTACGTTGGGTTCAAAATTAGCTCACGAGGCCTTATACTTTAGGAATATAGCCTCTACAAGATAGGGTTACGGAATCATCTGAAATGAGTCTTTTCAACATTTTCGCTATAAAAACATTTATGTAACGTTTCATACCTGACTTCTGAATTCCATTTACAGAAATTAGTTTTTTTATCTGTGATAAAAATTTAACCTTCTAGGTCATCATAAATTTTCATATACACCTTGTGTATCAAGATAAGTGTCGACTAGATCCTATTGGCTAGTCTCAAGAAGATGTTCGAATTAAAACAAGCATAACTTCTTTCTGGAGTATCCAAATTAGTGGGACTGGTTGCATTGGATCGTGGAAAGTCTATAGCAGTACTTTGGGTTCAAGTTTCAGAATTTGATATCAATTATTGTGTAAAGTAAGGCACACTATACAAGTGAGATCTCTGGAAAGGCCAAAAATAAACAAGTTATTGGGGAATTGATATTAAATTCCACTTGGCACATCAATTTTGATCCAGGACACAGTGGAATTGAAGAGAGACATATCAGAGAAATACATAAGATAAAAGTTTCATACCCGGAAGGTCCAAATTGGGAGATACAATAGAAGAAATATTGTCTAAGCGAGAACCACCTCAAAATCAAGGTTCAAAAGTGATACTTGGCCAACATACCCAAAAGGGAACTTCTACACCAAATAAGCCTCCGAGAAAATCCCTACTTGGACTCTTAGTGAAGGTGAAGAAATGCGTGGGGACATAAAATGGACTACAACCTAAAGATGGATTCAATGGAAGCTAAGTTGGATACTAAGATGGATTCAATGGAATCCAAGTGGGATACTAAGATGCATTCAATGGAAGCTAAGTTGATGGATTCAATGGAAGCTAAGTTGGATACTAAGATGGATTCAATGGAATCTAAGATCGTAAGAGTAATGAAAAATTTCGTGTGAGAAGACACCCAAAGTGAGAAATTCATCCCATGAAATTCATAATGAGGGCACAAGGAAGGTGAATCAGAATGGAGAAACTCCAACTTTGGTTTGAAGACCAACCAGTTCCTAAGATTGATATGAGGAAGTTTGATGGAAAGGACCCAATCACATGGATACTTAGGATGGAGCAATTCTTTGATCTCCATAATGTACCCACATACACAAAAGGTACGAATTGCTTCTTTATATTTAGAACCTAATCAATTTGTTTGGTATGATGGCTTTCCATAAATGCGCTTGTCCACTTGGACAATTTTCATGGAAAATGATACACTATATGAGGATACAAGGGCAATACCTTCTTTGTAATTGATAAATCTAAAGCAAAGGGTTCGATTCTTGATCACATTGAGAACTCAAAGATTGAATATAAAGGTAACAGATATTCGGATGAGCATGATTGATGTATTCATAGGAACTTTAAAGGACAACATTCAACATGAGGGTTAGCTTTGGGAACCCAAATCATTGGAGAGGAAATGCATTTAGGTGGCAAGAAATGTTGAAGGTAAAAATATGGCTATGGCTACTAGAAGGACCTATCCTAACATCTATAGAGAACAATGCTCCTTCTCCTAAAACACATCAACCTACAAGGTTGACACCTCAACAATTGGAGGAAAGAAAAGCAAAGGTTTATGCTTTAATTGTGGCCAGTAGAATGCAGTAGGGGACATGAGTGTGGTGAGAAGAATTATTCTACATAGATTGTGAAGGAAGAAGAACAAGAACAAGAACCATCTCTCAAGATGAAAATGTAGAAGCAATTTTATATGAAGAGTTGACTCTGATATGGAGTGTGGTGGTTGGAATTAGCACTCCTCAAGCTCTCAAGAATCAGGATACATCAAAAGAAAAGGTAATAGTCCTAATTGATTCATGAAGTACTCATAATTTCATTCCTTTGTATAAATTACATGAAGATCTCAATTGCTTTGTATATCTAAGCCCAGGAGGTTTCAAGTAATGGTTCTGGATGGAGGAACTATCAATTACTTTCAGGAAAATGCAATAAAGATCAATCTTACTATGGGGGAATATGTAATGAATAGTCAATGATTGCTATACCCATGGGTGAGTGCGAGATGTTGTACTAGGAATCCAATAGTTATAATCATTAGGAGCAGTTGTTTTTAATTTTCAAGAACTTTTCATGAGGTACAGGAAGGAGAAATTGAGTTGAAGGTATCCTGTGAGGGGAAGCCAGTGGAGTGATAGCTCTAATGGCATATTAAAATTATTGAAGAAAGGGGCATCAAGGCATTATTTCAAAATATGCTCACTAGATGTTCAAACATCTAAGCTATCTATTCCTCAAGATCTCCAAAGGATCATTGATAAGCATTCCAAAGTATTTGAAGATATTCCCAAGGTCTCCCACCAACTTGAAATCCTTGATCCCAAAGGTCTCCCACCAACTCGAAATCATGATCATGAAATTCACCTAATTCCTGGGAGTGTTCCTCCTAACATCAGGCCATACAGATACCCTTATGCCCAGAAGAGTGAAATTGAGCGCATGGTTGAAGAAATCTTAGAGGTTGGCATCATTAGACCTAGCCAAAGTTCTTACTCTGCACCAGTGGTAATGGTATTCAACATAAAAAAATGCTTCATATGTTTCCCATTAACTAGCAACAATTGAATTACACCCTTCATGTCTTTGAGGAGGTATGAATTATGAGCAATTATTTTTTCAATTTGGTATGGGCCAATCCACATACTTTCAAATTTTGTGTGGATGATGACTTCTCTTTTTCTTTGTTCAAGAGAAAAACTAATTGGCCTTTTTGAAAATCCTTTGAAGTTGTATTTTTATAAAAATACTTATTGATTGTTTCTTGCCTCTTTTTCATTGCTAGTACCGCTTGCTCTCTTTGTTCCTCGAGTTGTATAATTTCATTATATCTCCTTTTCATTGGCGATTGTTTCTAGTCTTCATCATTCATGACCAACATTAATGCATTCATTTCCATGTGTAAGGGTAGTCTTTCTTTTTTTCCATATACCAAATTGAAAGGAGAATGCCTAATTCCCTTTTTTGGAGTAAGTCGACTTTCCCAAAGTGCATCTATCAATTTATTATGCCAATTCTTGTGGTTATCTTCAATATTTTTCTTGATAATTGAAAACCAATTTGTATGGGTTCCCTTCTTCTTCGTATTCAAACAATTCAACAAATTTTAATCATCGAACATAATTTTGAAATAAAAAGAAATTCAAATTTTACCTTGTGTAGGTACTTATGCCTTTATCATGTGACCATAAACTATGATCGAAGACCTCAATTTCGGCACTAAAATCCTTAATCATATGACCATATGCTAATAACCATAGGCTCATGCGCAAAGGTATGTGATCAATCTAGGCCATTGATTTGGATCTCGGATCCTTTCTGGACCGTTGATTATTTTCAATACAAATAGTTGGCCACCATGAAACCTAACGTTATCTTGAAGTATCTCGGCATCGGGACATCGAGATTTTTTATAGCCTCCAACACCTTAAAACCTATGATGGTTGCATTCCACTGTGATGAGGGTCATTGATCTTCAGATTCGAAGATTTGATCTCTTTCATCCAATCATATAAAGGTTTTCCTGCGTGGGCCATGCTGGAAATGAATATGAAACCACGTAGACGAGTAAATGGATGCCATGTATTTTGGGCCACCAGACCGTCGGGTCTCAGAACTCCTTGTGTTAACCTCCTCATATTTTCTAATAAGTTCTAATCCTACACTGTCGATCTTCCACTCCAATCAATGGTTAGATCTTAATCTTGTGGGTCCCCTTTTTAATAATTCAACGATATCGATTAGGGATTGATCACCGTCGATCCTATCGTGATCTATGGTGGATCGTTATCCTCCTTATAACGTTTCTCTTATCCATTCCCTTTATTCCATGTGTGTTAGAATTTAGGATTTCGGGCCTATTCAAGTAATAAGAAAACGTCAATGTGTCAAAATGTTATGGATTGTTGATCTAATCCTTCCGATTTGATCATGACCATCCATGTCTCAAAACATGAATACACAGGGATTTAGAAAGGGTTTTGGTTCATATATGGAATACCTATGTGCATGATCCTTTCTCCTGCAATTACAAAAAAAAACGCCACTTACATGCAACCACAATTATCCAAACCATTTACACTTAGAATTAGCATAGTTGTACATAGGCGTAATTCTCATAAACAATCCTTTACTCAACATCTGAAGTAATATTATTACAATATGAAGCTTAGATCCTTCTGGCTTCTCGCACACTTCAAACACTCACTCTACACTCATCTCACACACTCACACACACACTATTCTCATAATCAAACCTTTAATACAATAAGGACCAGATCGATCCAATCCACAGAGATAGAATCAGTTCTGGCCAAAATTACACAAAGACTACATTTATCGTACAACAACCTGATTCTAATCCTAAAAGATAGGATCTGATCCAAACAGATTCTTAATTTATCTAACTCTTCCATATCCTATTACATTGATGGAAAAAATGCCTTCCTCTTGAACAACCTAGACTATTACAAAATAATTAAAACAATTACAATGAGGAAACCAAATTTCTCTCAGAAAGTTCCCAAGACCTTAGAGGTCAAATACTGGATTATTGTAGAAGAGGCTACTGCATCAGACTCCTCGGGAAGAAAAAAAATGTTCTTGGGCTTGTTGTAGTAGTTCTTCAATATATGCACCATAATTAGATATTTTTGTTGTTGTCATCCACACGGCAGCTTCATGTGTTTGTCCTTTCCACTTGATCAAGTACTAGAAGTACTCTTTACCTCGTGTCTTATTTACTACCTTTTGTTCCAAAATAGATTCAATCTGCTTCTGTTGTGATATAGGTAGTTGTCTCTCCTAGTCAATAATATGAATATTTTCATTGTCACATGCATCTGTGAAATTGTCTATTGGTTCCTCAAAAGGGTATAAAATTGATACATTAAAGATTAGAGAAATTCTAAAGTTACTTGGAATTTCTTTTTCAAAAGAATTTGAGGAAAATTTTCTCAACACTTTACATGGTCCAATATTTTTAATTTTTAATTTTTTATATTCCCTCCTAGGAAACCTTTCTCTTCTGAGGTGTGCCATGACCAAGTCTCCAACTTCAAAATCCAATTGTCTTCTCTTCAAATATACCTTTTTTTTGTACTTGTTGTTTTTGTCCTGTAGTTGTTGCTTGATCATTTCCTGCAATTCATGCATGCTCACTGCAAAGTCTTCACCATCAACACTTCTAATTTCTTGTTTTCCTAGATTCATTAACTCATAAATTCCTCTAGGATGAATTCCATACAAAATTTGAAATTGTCTTAATCATGTGCTTCTATTTGGGTGAGTCATTATATGAAAAATATTCTTGTGGAAGTACCTAATCCCATTGTTTAGGATGCTCACTTACTAGGCATCTCAAATATTTCCCAAGCTTCTATTTAACACCTTTGTTTTCCCATCAGTTTGTGGTGGGTATGATGAATTAAAGTTGAGGTTGGTCCCTAACTTTTTCCATGAATATCTCCAAAAATGACCCACACATTTCGTGTCTCTGTCAGAAATAATACTTTTTGGCAATCCACGCAACCTAACAACTTATTGAAAGAACAAATCTACAATGTGAGTTGCATCATTGGTCTTCTTACAAGCTATAAACTGTGCCATTTTTTAGAATCTATCAACAACCACATAAATTGAATCATTACCTTGTTGATTTCTTGTCAATCCTAACACAAATTCCATACTTATAGAGTCCCATGGTTGGTCTGGGATTGGTAATGGTTGATACAATCAAGTATTTTGTCTCATTCTTTTTGCATACTGACAAACCCTGCATCTTTCAACAAATTTCTTGACATCAGTCTGCTTGCCAGGCCATAAATAAAATGTACTTAGCTGAGAAAATGTCTTTTCCTGTCCAAAATTTCCTACTAATCCACCACTTTTTTTTTCCTTCAATAGGTTTTCTCTCATTGAACATCTTGGAATGCATAATTTTCTACCTATAAACAATAAACCTTCTTGAATCATGTAATCCAACCATGGAGTTCTATCTCTACTTACTGGATTTTCACAGGCTAGATAAGCATCTTTGAAATCTACATCATCTTTATACATCTCTTTCAACTCATCAAATCCTACAACATTTACCTGAAACTCTTGTAAAATCAAACTGACTCTGCTCAATCCATCTCCTACCTTATTTGATTGCTCACTTATGTGCTTAGTAACAAAAGTAAAATTCTGCAAGAACTCAATCTATTTGACATGTCTATGATTTAATTTTGTTTGGTTGCTAATATACTACAAGGCATGATTATCAGTGTAAATAACACATTCCTTTGGCATGAGGTAATGTCTCCACTTCTTTAGTGCTTGAATAATTGTATAAAACTCTTGTCATATGAAGAATATTTTTTCTTTGTTTCAATTAATTTCTCACCAAAATAAGCAATTGGTTTATTTTCCTGACTTAAAACAACTTTTATTGCAGACCCACTTGCACCACATTCAACTTGAAAGAGTTTATTAAATCTTGCAGTGCTAAAATTGGTTGTTCTATTATCTTCTTCTTTAATAATTTAAAAATCATATCAACTACTTCTATCCATTTAAATAGTTGTTTGGTTCCTTTAATGGTTTCTATAATTGGAGCACATATTCCACTAAAATTCTCGATAAATTTTCTATAAAATCTTGCCAATCCATAAAAACTTCTTACCTCAAAAGAATTCTTTGGATTAGGCCAATTTATTATAGCCTTTACCTTTTCCTGGTCCATCTTCAAGCCTTCTCCAGATATCACAAATCCCAAATAAACCAATTTTGTCTTCACAAAACTACACTTTCAAATTGATCAGTATATTTTCTTATTATAGTTTATCTAAAACCAACCTAAGGTGTCTTAAGTGTTCTTCTCTAGATTGACTGTAGACTAGAATATCATCTAAATAAAATATGAAAAACTTACCAATAAATTATTTAAGTACTTCATTCATCAATCTCATAAAAGTGCTAGGGGAATTTGTGAGTCCAAAGGACATTACTAGACATTCATACAATCCATCATTTGCATTAAATGTTGTGTTCCATTCATCTCCTTCTCTAATACTGATCTGATGATACCCACTTTTCAAATCCAAATTTGAAAACTATTTAGCACCACTTAAGAAATCCATCAAATCATCAATTCGGGGTAATGTAAATATATACATGATTGTAATTTTATTTATAGCTATGGAATTTGTGCACATTCTCCATCCTCCATCTTTCTTTGGGCTTATCACTATTGGAACTGCACATGGGATCAAACTTTCTCTAACCAGACCTTTATCTAACTGTAAGTTTTAAAGCTGTGAAGTAAAGCAATGCATATCGATTCTTAAGCAAAACATAAATTAATCAATGGCTCATATAGATAGTACACAGAGATTTACGCTGGAAACCCTTAACCAGGAGAAAACCAGTCTTCCCTGGTGCCAGCCTTTCAACTCTTCATTGTATTAATTTCACCATTCACCATATAGTATATACAATGTTTTAGGTATTTTGTAGCTACCAAAACCCTAATCCCTTAATCCAAGATTAATTTAGAAAACCGTTAATTGTCAGATGTAGTTTTCGAATCTGATGCACCCACACACACACACACATGCAAATAATATAACACATACCCAACACTAGCAATGTACCTGATTTCTTATCTCCTCATTCTCTCGTGGGATCATTCGATATGTTGTTTCATTTGGAAGTTTATCCATTGGAATTAAATCTATATGATGATTGATACTTCTCAATGGAGGTAATTCATTTGGTAAATCATCAACCACAATATCAACAAATTCATCCAACAAATCTTTAACTTCTTCAGGAAAATCATTTAAATTTGTGCTAGTGAGAATTACCTTTGGTTTAACAATCAAGGAAAAATATACCTCTTCCTTTTTAATATATTGTAGAAATTATTTTCCACTAACCAACAATACCTTTGGGTTGTTTTCTTCAGTCACTCATTCATCCTTCAATGGTAAGAGAGTGTGTTTTTCTTCATCTTTCTCAAAAGTGTATGTGTTGTTCCTTCCATCATACTACCAAGGTCTACCTACAAAAATATGACACACATCCATAGGAATAACATTACAAAGTACCTTGTCATTATAGCTTTCAATCTAAAGATCCACTTCACATTGCTCATTCACTATCAACTGATGTCCCTTTTGTAGCCATGTCACCTTATATGGAAGAAGGTGTGTTATCATTTTCAAAGACAAGTTTTCAACCATCTCTGTAGACACCAAATTATTAGTACTTCCACTATCAATAATGACTTTACAACATTTACCTTTGATTTTGCAAACAGTTCTGAAGAGTGTCTTCCTCTGTGCAGGTTCCTCAATATCTTTATTTGGTTTCAATAGTATTCTCTTCATCATCAAATACTCTCCAACTTCTGGTACATTCTCATTTACATATGACTCCACACTTTATTCTTCTACTTGAACAACATTTTCACTTCCTCTACTAGTGGAATAATTTCTGGGACATTCATATGATCTATGCCCAAACTTATTGCATCTAAAACATATGACAGAAGATCCTCTACCTCTTTGATAAGGTATTCTCCCTCTGAAATCACCACCTCTTGTTGAATATTCTTGTTGATGTGAGATGTTGGCTTCTACTTTTGGAGTTGAAGATCTTCCTCTGCCAACTTCTTATCCTCTGCCTCTTGCTAAAATACGACCTCTGCTTCTTTGATTCTGCTTTCTTGCTATTTTTTCTTCTTCCTTAAGATAAAACTAATATGCTTCTTCAACAATGTTAGGAGAGAAAATGCCAATTTCATCTTGGATCTCATATCTTAATCCATTAAGATATCTAGCAACTTTCTTAGGATTCTCTTCTATATGACCGACTCTTATATTCAATTTATAAAACTCTTCAGTGTATTCTTTAACTGACATATATCTCTTCTTTAAATTATGCATTTGTCTCAAAATATTAAGTTGATAGTCTCGGGTTATGAATTTACCTTTCAATTTTTCTAACATTTTGTCCCGGATCTTGATTATTTTCTTTCCTTTGTTCCACCTCCCAGCTTGTACTCCATCCCACCAAAGTAATTCATGTCCTTTCATCCTTGTCACGACAAATTTTACCTTTTTATGATCAGGTACATTTTCATATTCAAATTACTTGTCCAAAGTATTGATCTAGTCTGTCAATTCATCTACATTCAGGTTGCCTTCATACAATGGCACCTCCATTCTTGGTCTAAAGATAAATGCCATGATAGCTCTAATTAATTTTTCTTCAACACATTCTTCTTCAATATATGATCCCTCTTTATCTTCTGCAACTTCTTCTTCTTCACTGACATCTCTCAAGTCAACACCTCTTCGTTGAACAACTTCCATTGCCTCCAATCATTCCTAAATATTTCTCATTTCTTAAATGACTTATGCATTTGCAAAAGGTCTTCCTCGACCTCGATCTCTTCCTCCATGTATTCTAAACTGCATTTCCTGGATGTTGGGCGCTCTGATAACAAATCTATGAGCACTCTATATTGGTTCCCTTCTTCTTCGTATTCAAACAATTCAACGGAGTTTATTCATCGAACAAAATTTTGAAATTAAAAGAAATTTGAAATTTACCTTGTGCAAGTACTCAACTCTTTTCCTTTATCATGTGACCATACACTATGACTGAAGACCTCGGTTTCAGCACTAAACTCCTTAATCATATGACCAAATTCTAAGAACCATAGTCTCATGTGTGGAGGTACGTGATCAATTTGGGTCGTTGATCTCGATCTTGAATCCTTTCTGGATCGTTGATTTTTTTCAATACAAATTGTTGGTCACCATGGAACCTAACATATCTCAGTCTCTGGATGTCGAGACTTTTTATATGTTGGAAATATAGCTGAGAGGGGGGGTGAAACAATTATGTATATAATCTTGAAACTTTTCTTGTTATTTTCTGATTCTTTCTAGATTATTATTTAATGTGTTGTTGATAACTTAACATGCATAGATATACAATATTTGATCAATCACACAGAATACACAGAGACACTGATTTTCATGAGGAAACCCATAAAGGTTGAAAACCTCTTCTTCTTAGGATGTCAATCAAGCTCCAACTTTCATGTACATCACATGATTTGAGCTCCAACTCAAATATGAGGATACAACCTATGATAGAAAGCTACAACTTGCAGAGAGCACCAACTCTTAGATTTCTCTACAACCAACTCCCAGGTTTCTCTAGCACCCACTAGATGGAAGCACCAACTCCCAGAATATATTCTAGCACCAACTAGAATTTAGAGGACTACAATCCTACTTAGCACCACCCTACCACCCTGATTGAATCTTACAAAACTTTACTTACTTGCTATGTCTCTGATATGGTTTGTTACAACTCCATGTCTCCTCTGCCTCTTGCAGCTTCTATATACTCTGTTCCACTTCTATACTCTGCTCTTTCTCATACTACACACTATAATTCATCTCTTCATATTCTCTTCTTCCTTTATACTATGTGTTGTCTCTGCTTGCTATATGTTGCACTTTTGATCTCCAGTTCAAGTCCTGTACATGGTCACATTCTACCTGTTAGCGACATTTCTTGTCAGGAGGCGCAAGAGTATTCAGGATTACAAATGGCGTAAGGAGCGCTGAGCGTATCTCACAGGGGAAATCTATTTCGGGCTTAAATCAAGCGAGCGGGCAAAATATGTCGTCAACGGCCAGGATCCATGTATAGACTAGATCAACGATCGGCGGGTAATCGTGGTTAGCGGAGTTGCGCCAGGATTAGCGCAATAAATAGCACTTATATATTGTTGAGAAGATCTCAGTCGTACATCTGAAGCAGACACCTGGCGCACGATTGGGCTCCTCGCCTCCTCACCCATCGTAACTTTAAATTCAAAGACTTGATTCCCCCCTGCCGCGAGACGTGAAGTGCCGAGGGCATCCGGGACTCGAGCCCACCGTCTTTCCAAGAAGATCTCAGCCATCCATCTGAAGCGGACACCTGGCGCGTGATTGGGCTCCTCCCTTCCTCGCCCATCGTAACTTTAAAGTCGAAGACTTGACTCCCCCCAGCCGCGAGACGCAAAGTGTCGAGGGCATCCGGGACTCGGGCCCACCGTCTTGCCAAGAAGATCTCAGCCGTCCATCTGAAGAGGACACCTAGCGCGAGTAGATCCATCTCGGCGCTTTTCCCATTGCGACTCCAACTCGCAAAAAGCAGCTCCATTATTTTCCGAGGTGCGAGGTGCCGAGAGAATCTCGGGCCCGGGCCCACGACATCGCCAGGAGAAGTAAGAATCGTCAGATCAAGAAGGTCGAAGTGCTGAGTTCATTTACAGAGAGGATCATCGCAGTCTCCAAGCGCCATCAGATCCGATCTCCATATTGTTTCTCGCCTGAAGTAAATGATGACAAGAGCGGGTGGTTGAGACTTCCTCTCATTCATTAAGAGAGGGAATGGAGGTTCTAGCAAGCCATCTGCCCGAGGAGGTCCTGTGTGTCGATTTTCCTAGAGAAGCCATGATGGAGTCCTCGACTCAACAGAAAAGTCTGTGCACGCTAGCCCGACACTTAATGGCTCAGTTTCTCTCCTTACAAGAGCCATGCTTAGTTAAGATGGTGCTTAAAAGAAGACATCAGTGCGAATTTGACTGAAGGGACACCCAGTTTTGAGTGATTGTACACGCCTCTGTGAGGTGAAGTTTCCTAAGTATATAGACTCAGTTTTTGTATATTGTAAGTATCGATGGTTGAGCAGAGCTCCCGGTTGTAAAGTTTTAATGAAGCACTGTTACTCTAGTTATGCATGGACTTTTGAGACTTCTCGCCTTATGAATGCCAGTTTCTTTTACGTCTTTGTTATACTGTGTTAGAACAGCTCGGAATTGGAGGATCCAGTCGAGTCGTAGTTATTATAGGATGATGTATGTCTGATCATTGTAATAGTTACATTGTCTCTGATCAGTTCTAGTGATTTTCTCAGCGCTGAGTGACTTGGAATTGGAGGATCCAGTCAAGTCCCTTTTTCAGTTTCTCGAGCCCCTGAACCTAGAGGATCTTGTATTCAGGGTCTTTCTTATGCAAAGTTGTTTGTTCACCTTCCTTACCAAGTCTTCCACCTGCTCATATTTTAATCAACCCACTGGCTGAAGTTAGATCAATACCTCCTTCGTCCCATACATGCTAGACTCAGTCCCTGAATTAGAGTGATATATCCTCGAGTTTTTATCTCCATTCGGTCACCCCCTTATAAACAAATTGTGACATTAAACTGATGGGTGTCGGGCTCTGCTCCTGCAAGCAATCCAGGAGTGACTTCTGACGCTAACATTTCTGGCACCATTGCCGGGGACGAAGTTGAATATTTTCCCTGGGCAGAACGACATTGAGCCTCTAATTCTGAAGGTGCATCAGATATCAGAAATTGAAGATTGCTAATGTGCACCTGGCAACTCCATTGTGACGACTCCACTGGAGCGAACCTGTTGTTTTAATTGTGGCTTTCAGAGGCAGACACACGCGGTCTCATCCACAGCTGCCTCTAGCTACACCTAAAGTTGACTCAGAAGCGGTGCGTAGAAAGGGAAAGAGCTCGGCAAAAGAGGTTTCCATCGTCGAAACAGGTAATCCACCATCTCCTTCTGTAAGAACTCCTTTTTCTCCTCCTCGGTTTCTTGATAGACCTCCTTCAGAGGCTTCCCGTTTCCTGAATTTTGGGAGTGTTCCTGCTGAGTTTTCCCCTCCTGGTCTGGGATTAGAAGGAGAAACCCTTGTCACTCCCCTCTCCTTTGAAGTTGTTTATCAGTGAAGATCCGTGACTGCAGAGGATTTTCCCACTCCTGCACGAAGAGGAGCACCTGCGGACTTGAGCTCGTTATCCTTCTCCTTAAATCCTGTCTTGTTTCCCACTCCACTTCGGGACTCATTCTCAGTACCCCTTAGCGAACTCCTTCTCCTCTGAGTTCTCCTCCACCTAATATTCCTATGGCTGGTGCTAATCCCCCTCTGAATAGGATGGACGCCATAGTCACTACCAGATATGCTCCCTTAGTTCTTCCCCTTCCTACGAATCCTCTCCCCGTTGAGGATTACTTGAAATACATGCCCAAGTTCACTGGGGAAGGAGACATAACTGTTGAAGAGCACCTGGCTGCTTTCTACAGTTATGCAGACAACCTTAATATTGAAAATGAAGATGTCTA
>SNQJ01S0099502.1:53000-76011 GCA_010110895.2 Picea sitchensis
TTACATCCGAATACATTAATCTACCTATGTGCGGGTTAGGACCTTAACATAGTCGGAGAACATTGGGGGTTGTAGCCTCCTTCTGGTTGTAGACAGAGAATTGGGGAGTTGGAGCTTCCCTCAGGTTGTAGCCTAAGAAACTAGGGGGTTGGAGCCTCCTTCCAGTTGTAGCTGGAAAACAAAGGAAGTTGGTGCTTCCAATGAATGTAATTCTTCAAGACATATAAGAAAAATCATTCTATGGTTTTCTTTCGATTTGGGTTTCCACGTAAAACACTGGTGTACTGTGTATGTGTGTGATTGTTTATTTCTTACTGCTCATTATTGGATAATAATTCTACATTGATATTTGAAGAAAAAGGATTATAATTACGCTATTACTTATTCACCCCCCCTCTCAGTAATCCAACGAAACCACACCACATGCAATGAGGAAGGTTTTGACGGATCTGTTCCAAAACAGCAACGACCATAGGAAATTGGTGCTCAAAGATAAACTTAGGAAGATCAAGATGGAGAAGGCGGACACCATTCCAAAATATCTCACAAATTTTGTCCAATGCCGGGATGAGCTTGGAAATGTGGGAATAACAGTCGTTGATGATGATTTGGTGAGCTTGGCTCTCCTAGGACTTCCCAAGAGTTGGCACAGTTATCAAGACTATGTCAATGGAAGGGAAAAATTGCCAGATTGGGAACAACTATGGTCGGATCTATTGCAAGAGGAGTTCAGGCAGAACACCAGAGATGGATCTTCATCAAAGCATGATGATGAAGAGGATTGTTGTTTGACTTCCAAGGAAAGGAAAGGGAAAGGGAAGAAATCCCATTCAAAATCCAAGTTTAAAGTCAAGAAGCTAGATTTGTCCAAAGTGAAGTGTTTTCAGTATCACGAACATGGGCATCTCGCTACTAATTGTCCGCAGAAGAGGAAGAACAAGACAGTTGTTGGAGCTGCAACTGGTGAGGCTCTTGTCTCGCAATTGTAACTTGACTTCTCTTTGATCGCATGAATGGATTCAAGTGCATCAAGATCGGTGTGGTATTTGGATAGTGGCACTTCCTACCACATGACGGGAGATCAGGAGTCTTTCAGTGACTTGGAGGAGAAAGATATCAGAATGCATATAGATATGGGTGACGATGGACGATACAATGCAACTGGTATTGGTACCATTACCTTTAAGAGGGAGTCAGGTAAACCATTTCAATTGAAAAATGTTATGCATGTTCCAGGTTTGAAGAAAAACTTGGTCTCCGTCACAATGTTGGAGGACAGAGGCTATGATGTTGTTTTTAGTGGTGGAAAATCCTACCTACAACATAAAGCAATGGGTCAAGTCAAGAAGATAGGGATTTGAGTTAAGAATCTCTACATGTTGGAGGTAGATGGTTGCGATTCCATGGTGGGCAAGACAGAAAAAGTGGTGAGTCGGGATGATCTAAAAATGAAGAAGACATGAAAAAACTTGAATAATTATTGCAAGTGAAATGTCATGTGTTTAAAGCAAATGGATCAGTTTGCAACACATAAATTAAGGATTACTTATGAAAATTACACATAGACAGCAGCATAATCAATGAACATAAACACATAAGCACAGCAATTGATAAAGGAGTTCACCCCTCTTATGGGCTACATCTCCTGGTTCAGCTTCCAATGGATCATTATTATTAATTGCTCAAAAAGTGCTCAAAAACATGTCTTACAATGCTCAAACTGACAAACCGACTGCTCCAATGGCTTCCCAGCGTCCAAAAACCCCTGTCTGGGCTCTTTCAGCACCTCAATCGGTCGAAAAATGAAGAAGTTAGGCCTCCTGGAAGTCTCCCTCTTCAAGCTTGTTGTCTCTGGTTCTACAATTCGCACCCCTCTTGAATGAACCTAGCTCACACGCATTTTAAAGCGTATAAACACGGCACCGGGCACAACTGCGCCAATGGTGCAAACTGTAGGATGGTTAAGGGCACGCCAGCTCCTAACCGCCTCGGCACCTGGGCGTATGGCCATGTGACCTCGCGCGTTGATAAAAGGTGGTTAACCGGTCATAACCGTGCAACTTCTTTCCCGCGCTCCGGTTCTATGGAAAACCACGGGCTATATAAAATAACCCCACCCGCGCTTTATACAATGGTATATATGTTATAAATATGGTATACAATTCGCGCGTGGTCATTACAATGATAATACACGGTTATATGTTGTTCAATGGAACCATGGGTCGGGGCTAAGCCCCGGCCCGCCCCCTTTCCATTTAATACAATGACCAAACTCAAATATAAATGTTTTGACATATAAAACAAGAAACAATTGGTGACATAATGGTTAGCGGAGGTTGGCGAAGGCTTTGTATAGTGGGGGAGGTCCGGGGATCGAACCCCGTGGACTCCCATTACATTTTATACAACAACCATATGAACCAAAAATGAGTGACATGTGGTGCCTCCGGATTGGGCCACGTGTCCTCACACCATTCGCCAGGTACAGGACACGTGTCAACACCCAAATCGCCAATAATCAACCAATAAACAACTGCCACGTCATCATCGTATGGTCTGTACGGACCTGCCACGTCAGACCGTACGGACTGTACTGACAGGTACAGTCAGCATCTAAAATTTTTGCCTGTTTGCCTTGACGAACAGATCGCAATATCTTCTCCATACGGCGTCCATTTGACAAAGTAAATATACCGTCGGAATCAGGAAGACGAGACGGACGCAATGGAACTGTTTTCGTCGCATTCCGAGCACTTTGAAAATTGAGCAAAATTTGATCCCCTGATCACGGGATGAGGGCGAATGGGCCATCTTCGTCATGGAGCCTTGAAGATCATGCAGAAAATATCTACTGGACTTCCAAGGGGAACACTTGCTCAGTTAGATCAGTGCAAGGGGTGCACCCTAGGGAAGTATGTAAAGTCCACCCTTCATGAAAGGGAGAACCGTGCTTTGGTGATCCTGGAGAGAATTCACACAGATGTGTGTGGACCATTCTCGGTTGCTTCAACAGCAAAACATAGGTATTATGTTATTTTGTTTTATGACTTTTCTCGTAAATGCTATATATTCTTCATGTAGAAGAAGGATCAAGCATTCTCAAAGTTTTGTGAGTTTAAAGCATTGGTGGAGAAAGAGTTGGGGAAGCAAGTGAAAGCTATAAGGATCGATAATGGTGGAGAATACATATCTAATGAATTCAAATACTTCTACAGCAAAGAAGGAATTCGAAGAGAACTCATAGTGCCACATAACCCACAGCAAAATGGGGTCACGGAGAGAAAGAACAGAATGATCGTGGGTGTTGCACGAGCGATGTTGCATGATCAGGGCCTACCAATGCATTTGTGGGCAGAAGCATGCAATACTGTGGTTTATGTGCCAAACCGTTGTCCTCATAGAATAATTGGCATGAGAACACCTGAAGAAGCTTTCACTGGTAAGAAACTTGATGTTTCTCATTTTAAAAATTTTGGCTCATATGTTTATGTGCATGTGACCAAGGATGCCAGGAAGAAGCTGGAACCGACTGTTGAAGTTGGGATATTTGTGGGGTACACAGAAACACCCCATAAATATCGTGTGTATTTTCCGAACAGTAAGATAATTGTTATGCAACGGGATATAAAATTCGATGAGGGGAAAGCCATGCGATTGTCGCTTGAGAGGGAGCTAGACTTACATGCAAAAGAGGAATTGTTGGTTCCCAAAGATGAGTCTCAAGATATGGATCAACCACATGAGAAATTTCATGGAGTAGAGGAAACCACTCAAGTAGAGCCATCCATCATAAATGGCAAAAATCACACCATGGAAGCTGACAGATTGAGACTAGATGTTGCACAGAATGTAGGAGCCCCTACTTCACAGCGCAGACAGAGACAGTCTCCTGATCGATTTGCTAGATACATGTCTCTCATGAGAAAATGTATTATGACTGAACCATCTTCCTTTTAGAAAGCAGTGCAGGATCCCACTTGGGTTGATGCTATGGTAGAGGAGTATGACTCCATTGTCAAAAACAGTGCATGGGAAATTGTCCCAAGACCGGTCGACAAATCAATGGTAGGTTCGAGATGGATCTACAAGGTAAAGCAAGTTGTTGATGGGAGTGTGGAGAAATACAAGGCCAGGTTTGTGGCCCGAGGATTCTCACAGATCAAGGGGATAGATTATGATGAGACCTTTGCACCTATCACAAGGTACTATTATATAAGATCCATCCTTCCACTCTTAGTGCAGATGGGTTGGCACATTCATCAGATGGATGTAAAAACTGTGTTCCTTAACAGGATCATTGAGGAAGAAGTGTACATTGAGCAGCCAGAAGGTTTTGAGATCTTTGACATGGAGTTGCATGTGTGTAGACTCAAGAGAGGATTGTATGGGCTGAAGCAAGCACCCCATGCTTGGTACACTCTGATAGACAACTTTTCCACCAGATTGGGCTTCACCAAAAGTGAAGCGGATGCAAACCTATACCAAATTTTGGTGGAGGGTAAGCTCTTAATCATTGTTCTTTATGTTGATGATTTAATACTGACTAGTGATGAGCAGTTGATACACTCATGAAAGGATGACCTTGCAAAGGAGTTCGAGATGAAGGATTTGGGCCTTCTTCATTATTTCCTTGGATTGGAAATATGGCAGCAAAATGGTGAACTTTTTGTGTCTCAAGGAAAGTATGCAAGGGAGATACTGGGTAAGTTTCACATGGAGGGTTGCAAACCCATGGATACTCCTCTTCCAGGAAACTGGAGAAAAGAGGATGCTACTTCTGGAGAGGTAGTGGATGCTACTGTCGATCGATAGTTAGTGGGTTCGCTAATGTATTTAGTGAACACGAGACCGGACATTTTCTATGCAGTTAACCAGCTAAGTCAAGCGATGGTTAATCCTACCAAACTGTTTTAGAAGGTGGGTAAGCATGTCCTGAGATATCTGAAGGGCACAACTGAGTATGGATTATGGTACAGACAGATAGATGAGGTGAAGTTGCATGGCTTCACGAATGTAGATTGGCGGGCAGCCCAACGAATAGAAAGAGCACATCAAGGGGGGTCTTTAGTATCGAATCTACAGTTGTTTCTTGGTACAGCAGGAAATAGAGATCTGTAGCACTTAGTTCAGTGGAAGCATAATACATCGCAGCGAGTCAAGTTGCATGTGAGGCTATCTGGATGAGAAAGATCTTGGTTGGTTTGTTTGGTTCTCATTTAGATCCAACAGTGATTTATTGTGATAATCAGAGTTGCATTAAGCTCTCGATTAATCCTATGTTTCATGACATATCTAAGCATATATATATTCGGTATCATCATCTTAGAGATTGTGTGCAATGGAAGATCATGTTTCTTCAATACATTCCTATGGAAGATCAGGATGCAGACATTCTGACGAAGGTGCTCACCAGGAGCAAATTCGAATATCATAGAGACGGGATTGGGGTGAAGGATAATCCCTTTCTTGTTGAGAGGGAGTGTTGAAAAGTCAAAAAGAAACATGTGTCTAATTTACTTTTCCCTTAAATAAATTGGACAATAAATATTAATCTATTATCGCATAATTACTTGAAATAATTAACTGAAATGGAAAATCAGTTAACTATGGGAAATTCGAGTTCAAAGGTTGATTGGTAAGACATGGAGGTGATTTGGAGTTGTAACAGAATTATAAGTGTAGCTAAGTGAGTTAATCTCAGTTGTACTAGTTGTAACTAAACTTGCACTAGTGAGAGTTGAGTAAATTAATTATTCATTAATTCACAATCAGTGAACTCACCTGCAACTGAAGATTCACCACGGTTAACTACATGCATGTCAGATCCAGTGGAGACCCAGTTGAGATAACAGGTGAAATGGACAGTTTGGCTATCAGTTGTGATTTGAGTGAAGTGCACTCATGAAATCATGCATGCAGTGGATATGCTTATGAGCATGTGCAAACTAGGCAATTCGAATTCATATTGTGAGAATTCTAATTGCAGGGATTGTGCAAAGGAGGCAGGTTGTCTAGACACAAAAATTGGCATATGTATTTGTTGAGTTTTTGTATGACAGTGTGAGATGATTGTATTGTACTAAGATCTCTTGGATTAGAGTTTTGTATGAGATTGTTTCATGATCCATGATATACATATTATATGATAGTGGGGTTTTTAGCTTTACGCTTTCCTGAAAAAACTTTTGTGTTATGTGTTCTTGATATTTCACGTTGTGATCATGGTTTAGTTTTACGCAAGAATAATAGTAGAAGCGATTTTGTATTTAACAATGGCATATAATTGTTCAATCAGGAGAATCACAGGAAATACATTAAGTGTATTGAAATTTCTACATAAAATAGGAAGTACCAACCGAGTCTTTGATTGCCTCAGTCAACCTCCAGTCACGACACTCACCACGGTGCTAGACCCTGACTTCTCCACCACCTACCAAATGTTGGGCGTGAACTCAATGGTCCCTAATTTCCATCTTCAAGATGGGTTGTTGTGTCGTCTAGGCCATCTTTTTGTTCCATCAAGAAAGTGCGAGAAGCTGATTTGGGAAGCTCACTATAGTCGGGTGGCAGGACACTTTGGCATCGAAACGACAATGGAAGTTCTATAGAAACATTTATACTGGCCAAAACTTCGACAAGATGTCAGCGAGTATATCAGGTCTTGTACCGCTTGTGCTATTTCCAAAATGACCAATAAGAAACAGGGCATGTACACCCCTCTTCCTACACCTGACAGGTCGTGGGAATCGATCTCAATGGACTACATGTTGGGCCTCCCTTCCACCAATAGGGGAAATGACTGTGTTTTTGTGGTTGTTGATCGATTTTCCAAGATGGCGATTATAGTCGCCTCCAAGAATAACATCACAATAGAAGCCACTGCCAATCTCTTCTTTGAACGAGTATGGGTACATTTTTGGATCCCACAAACCATTATCTCTGACCATGACAGTTGGTTCCTTAACACATTCTGGTCGAGCCTCTGGTCACTGCTGGATACCAAGCTCACCAAATCCACTGCCTTCCACCCCTAAACAAATGGCCAAACTGAGGTCGACAATCAGATGATTGTACATATCCTGCACATGTACAATTCAAAACACCCCTGCACATGGGATGAGAGTCTTCCCTATGTCCAGCATAGCTACAATCGATCCCTGCATAGCTCAACTGGCAACAACCCCTTTCAGGTGGGGTTGGGATTCCAACCATTGGGCCCCATGGATGTTGCACTACCCCTGGTGACCACCTCGACCGACTCATCCCCTGCTCCACCAGAAGCTAACAAATCCACTTGGTTCATTGAGAGGATATAGCACATCCACCAACAGGTTCAAGATATTCTACAGAATTCTAATGCCAAGTATAAGCAGCGATGCTCAACATCGGGTGCCACATCAGTTTCAAGTGGGAGACAAATTTTGGTTGCACTTGCAGAAAGAATGCCTTACAAGGCCCCATCAGAAGCTTCGCCCACTCCGTTATGGATCTTACACCATCACCAAGGTTGTGGGTGACATTGCTTTTGAGATCAACATTCCCCCTTTCCTTGGCCTGCACGCAGTCTTCAACATGGCTCTCCTTTTGCCATATTTCCCACCATTATTGGACACCTCAAAGATAGCAGAGTAGTTGACACCAACATAGCTCAACCATGACTGCATGCAACAGGCATCCAGTGATCAGATTGTGGACACACAAATCAAGGGCACTCGACAACAAAGGATCCATCTTAATCGAGTCGTCAAAGCAGGGTAGCTCCTGCACCAAGGCAAGTGGCTCACCCGGGGCCAAAATCAGCAGAAATTTCTTCATATGATAAGGGAAATCAATGCAATGGAGACCATTTCTTCCTAAGGATTTAGGATTGATCCAGGTGGATATAGGTGGCCACCCACCTTTTCCAACTCACTCAAAATAGTTTTCTGGCAATTTACTATTTTTAGTAGTTTTAACTTCCAGGGCCATTTTGAGGGCCTAAATGAAGGTTTTTCGGGATCTAGCTTTTCAATGGTAGCCAAAGGCATATTTGAGCCCCCAAAATGAGTTTCCTCGACGATACATTTCCAATGGGCTATCGTGCACCTAAAACGAAGATCGTATGCAAAAGTTACGACCCCAGGAAGTTGATATATTGACTTACCCAAATGGGGCCCACATGTCTTTTGGTGCTTCATCTCCTAGGGTTAGGTTTTTGGATGTCTATGGTTTTTGAAATTCCTATTTATTGTAAAAATTCCTTCAGAGCCTCATTGTAATCATCTTCTTGCGAATGAGCACAGCCATCACATCTCTTCTCAGAGATAAGCCGCCACCATTCTAGCAAGCTTGTTTTTCGCTGCATTTTACAGTTTCAACTTATTTCGTTATTGAATAGAAAATCAGTTTTACTGTATATTTGTTATTCTGTGTTAATCATATTTCAATAATCTGTATTCATTTCATTCTGCTCATAAAATTTGGATCATTATACCTAGGAGGAACAAAAATATTAGGCCCTCCGGATGGATTCTGGGCAGGATTAGCAATGGAAGTATTCAAAGCATTATACCCAAGGGGAAGTGACAGATTTGATCTAAGTGGAAGTGGTGTTCCAATAGGAGCTTGAGTTATTATCGCACTTCTGGCAGAAACAAGTGTAGCTTGTGGGACCATGGCAGAGTTAGCGAGCTGGAGAGGAAGAATTGTGTGAGAACCAACCAACAATTGGTCTGAAATTGTTACTACAATACTGGTCATGCCAGTAAAATGATCTAAATGTATTGTAGAAGTAGTGGAAGTCACAAGCATGTGTGATTCCATATGTTGATTAGAGGTCCTATGACGTATATGACTCATTCCTATTTTTTCAAAAATATCTTGTCCCGAAGAAATTTTCCAAAGAGAACAAACAGGGGAAGAAGAGCTAGGATTAAAAATTCCAGCAGTATGAACCAGAGTTCTAAATGACTCACTCTGAAAGAGTGGATCGTCTACACTAGAATCTATGTGAGGTCCATTAGGTATTCCAGTATAATCATCAGCAACAATGTCTCCCAATGAATTAATCTGGAGCAAAAGTGGATCTTATACAACACTCAATAATAGATTTACAGGAAGTATTGATTCATCCAATGTAGTAGAACTTCCAATATCAGAGGCTACGTCGTTATTGATTGCTCCTTCAGGAGAACCCTTTGGTGAGTTAGGAAGAAAAGGATGCATTCTTCTAGATATTTTGGAGGTAACCCTTGCATCCTACATGAACGACGAGGGTCGATGTTGGCCGCACCAAATAAAGAATGAAATAAATATATGGCCAACTAGAGAAACAAACAACACTCACTAATAAAATATAGATATCAAACACGCAAACAAACCTTATTATTTCGAATTCACTAGTTGGTGATGAAATCCAACGTCGCGAAATCAAGACAAGAAGGGGCTGGGATAAAGCGGGTGGAAAATTTACGTTGACGGCCTGCTTAATTGACTTACACCTTGGTGCAAGCTCCCACACATAATCGTGGGTATACCCTCCAAGGAGCCCGAGTGAGTTTGGCCAACGTCGATTCCAGGTACCGTGAAGACTTGCCTCTCCATAGTCACCTCATGTAAATACTCTAAAGAGATAGGCCACTAAGGTTACCAATTACGACAATGATTCATGGGGAAGCAGTCGACAGTCCAATCCATGTGTAAGGGCAGGGTATCTAAGCCCGAAATCAACTCGAGAAGGTCCCCACGGGATTTTCTTCTCAAGTGACCCCCAATAATATGTGCAATCTCTACACTAAGACCAACAAAGCAGAGTGAGTAACTCTGTCGGCCCTAATGTGACCTCGTGATTGACCCTTGTGTTAGAAATTCTTCATAGGACAAAATGTAGCAAGTGGATTTGAACTCTCCCTATCACAAGATACTATTGTGTGTTTTGATGCTTTGGAGATTGTGCCTTAAAACCTATTCCAAGGCGTTATCCTAGCTAAAGTTGGTGTAGAAACGTTCTAGAAAATAAAAGTTGCTAATATATTTTAAAATTACGTTGTATTTTAAAGGTTGTTGCTTACTCAAAAGGGAAATGGAAATGAAACTGATGATGTATTTGACCTTGACCCAATAAAATGAAAGAAGAGATGATATGCACTCATTTAATTCGATGAAGTCTAATTACAGTAGAGAGAAGGTTTCTCTTTTCAGAATAGAAAAGATCTGAAATACAATTTCTCAATTTTTGAATGAAATAGATTCCAAACAACCAAAAAACTACTAAATTTTCGAATTTTTTGCTTTTCAACAAATATTTGAATGCAAAGAAATTTTCTCACAAAGATTACTAAAAAGAAAAATAAACTTCAATTTTTGCCTTTTCAAATCAGAACAGAGATGTAATGAGGAAAATAAATGATGGTCTAAGAAAATTAGTGCACTCTCAACACTATTCCCAAATCAAACTCACAATGCAAGCAAAAAATGAAATGATAATAAACAAAATTGTGAATGCAAACAAAAATCGTCTCTTAATAAATCAACAATCCAGAAAATAAAAACAATCCAAAACTCAAAAGAAATCACAGACCCCTTATCAAACAAGCACCCAGGACCAAAGTCTTGATATTATATCCTTGTGACAATAAATCAAAAGAAAAACTTGCAAATCTTGTAAAGAAGACTTTAAATACTTGAAAATCAATCAAATCCAAGATTAAATGTTGTAAATCAATAATTCACTAGTCTCAAAATTTCATCCCAGGCAATAAAGACAAAACTGGGTAAGGAAAAGAAAAATGATTATCACCCAACAATTTCTACAGGAATCACCGCAAGCTCTAGAGGAGTACAGTACGACGATCTAGAATCGTCATAGGCTATCAACAAGGCATAGTGTGACGATCTAGGATCATCGCAGGTTGTCAAAGAGGCACAATGCGACGACATCGCCCTGGTCTGCACAAGTAGAGTGCGATGAAAAAGGATCATCGTGGGCTGAGAATAGGACACAGTGTGATGATATCTTAAAATAAAGAAAATTGGGAAGAAAGACAAAATTTCTCAATGAACCTTCAGACTCAGGGAGTCAAGATAGATCACCCACAGACTTAGAGAATGAAATTGATCAAAAGAAGGCAGGCTAAAATAAAATAAGAAGCAAACAACCAAAAAAGGTTGTATCCCCAGTATGGTCACCAATTTTGTTATCGGACAAATCAGTAAGTGCAGACACAAACTAATCTCCCTAACTTCCAGAGGAAGCTAGAACAAAACAAGACAGAATACAACGTCACCTTAGACTTCATTTTCATATAAATTAGTTTTATAGAGGTACAAGTGACATACCTTTTAAATGACGGTTGATCCTCGCTAATGTCATCATTTTTGTTCCATCTTTGAGTTTGTGGGATGGTGAACCTGTTTAAGAAGCACAAACCAAAAAAGAGAGAGAGAACAAAGATATATATATCCAATGAATTCTATGTATAAGATCAAGGAGTTATAGAATAAAATCCAAGACACCTTTATAGGGAAGAAATGTATTGTTGCATTATATTAAATGGAAAGTGGAGAATACAACCCATGCCTTGATGTTGCAAGGTTTCTTTCAATGGCTCTTTTCTCCAACACACACACCTTTTCTCCAATGCCTTTGATGAAGAAGATCCACAATCTCACTTAGAGAGCTAAAGCAAAGTTATCTCAAGTATAATCTATAGTAGAACTCTTCATGCATATGCAATACCTTGCCAACCTTAGCCTTTTCCATAAGACATCCCTCTTTATATAAGGTGAAAGAGGGATGGATGAATATATTAAGATGATCCCACTAAATAAGAGAAGCGAGTAAGATCCAAACCGATCGGAGGCCACCTCATCTTCTAGAAGATTCCCTTCTATAACATTCATGAATCTTGACTTTTCCTTTGCTTAAGCATCATTGCACCCTATGCATAGGAAGCATGCAACGACGTCGCAGTACATATTTGGTGCAGAGTGTGATGATCAAACATCGTCGCACCCCAAGTGATGCAGGAGCATCGCCAACAAAGCATAAGCAAGAGACAGCTGAGCACACTAGCACATATTTTGAAATGTTTTTGAATTTCAAAGATCAATGTATTAATGTAATATCTGACAAAGATTTTTGAGCCATGAACATCTTTAATGATCGGAGGTTGAGCCATCACAAAAGATCGATGGGGAGATGTATTTTGTTTTAATGAGAGGATCGCAGTACATATTTGGAGCATCCACTCTTATCTGTCTGACTCAATATTTATTGTAATAAATGATAAAGTAGTTGATAGCATTTAATTCTGATAGGATAGCATAGAGTAGTTGGAAGGAAGAACTCAAGAGAGTCCCTTTGTATAAAGATTTGTATTGTTTCCTAGTAGAGGTCGCTGAAGGTTGTCGAATCTAATGTATAGAATTCCATTCTAAGCCAAGAGCAAGAAGATACAGAGAATTATTGTATGAATGTATGCAAGTTTTAGTTGAATGAATATAACAGAGGAATATTGTTCCAAATGTGTGTTGTTATGCATATTTCTGAATGAGTGATAATCTTTCTGTTTATTTTCATTTCCTTGTTATTTTCTTATGTTCTCGTATCCATAACCTCATTTGCATAGTTGAATGTATGATTCATTATCAAGAGTGAATAAGTTTTGATTGTTTCTCTTCATTGAGCAAGTTCAAGGAGTGCATAGCAACTGCAAGGAGTGTGTGATCGAGTATATTTCGAATCGAAGCTTAGGAGAGTTAGTGTTGAACTTATATGTGCAAGGAGTGCACTGACATCCGCAAGGAGTGCGTGACAGAGTTTTCAGGCTCGAAAGCTCAGGAGGGATAGTGTGATTTCAGTCATGAGAGATAGAAGAGGTTGGAGAACAATTGCAAGGAGTACAAAGTCATCCACGAAGGAGTCGACTGTAGAAGAGGATTTGTTGCAAGGTGTGCACAGATCAAGAATTTGACTAAGTGTTGAAGAGATTGTTTAGAGGAACAAAGAAAACCGAGGAAGTGAACCTCGGGAGGGAGAGCGGCGGAAATTATTCAAGAAGAGAAGTCCCTGGAGTCGTCACTGAAATCAGTGGACGATATTTGTTTCAAAGGGAGATGAATGATTCCAAACCGTCAGATCTGGGAGCGCTACGTGGAGGATAGATATAAGGTGTTTCATTGCTTCAGAGTTCGAAACGTTGGGAGGTTTGACAGAAGTAGAATCGTGAAGTTCAGAGTCATGAACATATCTTAGTCATTGATCATGAAAGGAGCATGTGGCAGCGGATCAAGGAGTTCAGGATTCGAGAACCGGAGGTCCATGAGTGAAAGGTCTAGAGTTTCATGATGTCGTGAACCCCGAACCATAGTGGGGCCAGCAGACCTGAGGAGATGCATGGTGAAAGTTTGGAAACTCGGATAAGAGCGCTTCGGGAAAAGTTGAGAAAAAAGTTAGAGATATCCCCGAAGTCCGAACCGCGAAAGGGATAGGTCTACGGTTGTAGTTGTGGTCACTTGTGGAAAGGACATGTGTGTGTGTGGGTATATTGGTTTCGGGTGCCCACAGAGACACAAGGAGTCACTCTGACTCAACATTTCAAACGATCCAAGACCGATAGGTCGAGCATCCCTTTGGAGGGAAGGGGGTTTGTGCCAAGAGTGGCATCAGGAGCCTGACAAGCCATTCAGGTCGATGACTTCAAAAATCCTATACCGGGAGGTTGAGCATCCCCTTCAAAGGGAAGAGGGAAGGGAGCATGCATCTTCACCAAGCATAGAGAAGGGTGCGACGATCTTCCTTGTCATGGTTTTTGAGAGAGGAAAACCAAACCACTTCTCTCATGGAGAAAGTCTCTTTTAATATTTTCATGGAACATGGAAATGAGTTAATCACATGTCATTAGTTGATTGCGGTGGTGACCAAAATAATGTGTAACACTATAGGTCAATGATGGAAGGTGAAAAATACATGAAAAGAGTCTCATAGATGTTAGAAGATATGCCAAAACGTAGTAGACTTGTCAAGTGGTGATTGTACCTGCCTGAGACACAAGGAAAACGAAGATACAAACCAATATTGTGTTGGACAAGCAATTTAAGCTCCTTTTCCCTAATTGCAGCAATAAACGGTAATATATATCAGCAATAAAATGATAACTAGAGTTGCAAATAAATATGCTAAAAGTCTAGTTAAGATTGCAAGAGACAAGATAGCAATGACTAGTTATCTCAAGTATGAAAGAGAAAGACTTTAGCATGAAACAAAGTTGTCATAAAATAATATTGCAGAGATATCGTTGTAGACTTATGTCTTTAGCATACAAGTTGTTACAACAAATATATCAACCACCAAAACTTTCCAACAATCCACCCAAAATGTTTGCTAGGGTTAGTAGATTGTAGGGGAAAACTTTTAGCAACTTTTGATGGTTGGTTTGTGAGTTATTAAGGAAGTTGTGTTAGGGTTTATGCAGCCCTAATGGATATAGATGAAATTTTGTTATGGATATAAAGCATATAATTGAGTCCAATTTAGACAACCTCAAAATCCTGAGTTTTCATGTTAACCAATGCAAGATTTTATTTCTCCAATGCAATGATTTTTAGTGCCTTAAGTTATTGGGTTATGGATTCAAATGAATAAAGAGCCAACAAGTGATATCTCCTT
Organism: Picea sitchensis; assembly: GCA_010110895.2. Taxonomy (NCBI): domain Eukaryota; kingdom Viridiplantae; phylum Streptophyta; class Pinopsida; order Pinales; family Pinaceae; genus Picea; species Picea sitchensis. Next base: position 67,648 of record SNQJ01S0099502.1, read on the forward strand.
GGGGGTGTAAACCCTTTTACTCCCCAAAGCAATCAATGTTAATTAGGAGGTACTAGGAGGGTGTAAACCCTTTTACTTCTCTTAGTAAAACCTTGTGCAACAAATAATTTCTAGACAAAAATGATAGATAATGGTGGGGTTGTAAATCCTTATACTCCCCAAGAAGTCTAGCAAATAAAACATGCAACAAAGCAATGAAGCATCAACAGGATAAAATTCTTACCTAGCCAAGAAATGGCAAGATAAACCTCCTCTTACCAAGATAAATCCACCATAAATGAAAGAGAAAATCTCCAAGAGAGGTGGTGCACTACTTCTTGCACCAATAGCATGAAGAAACCATAAAAAAAGCACAAGAGATAGAGATTTCCCAAAGAGGACTCAAATTTCATCTAGGAAGGCTTCTCACAATGGGAGAGCTATGATGAAAATGAGATACAGATGATCTCTATTTATACAAAATGTTCTAAGCATAGTTTTTCCACATAACTTTAGCGTAAAAGAAAAATATAGTGGGTCAACAACCCTAATCTTGCCCCTTTACAAAATAATATTATTTAATTCATACGTTTTCACATGAAAGAAAACCTAAAAGGCAAGACGTCACCCCTTTAGGGTAACCTTTAGGCATTTTTTGGAAAGTCATTGAGAATGGAGAAGGGACGTTGGGCTTCCAAAATCCATATTCCAAGGTGCTAGGACCTCTCTCCACTAAATCAAGGTTCCAATCCTCATAAAAGTGACAAGGGTCACATCACCACCACATCTTAGCCCATGTGTGACGTCAAGCTCCAAGAATGTGAGGTTTTGCCTCTTCCAACCAAATAGTTTTTCATGTAGGGGCTGGGAAATATCCTCCAAGGTGTCCTCTAGGCCTCCAAAGGCATGTATTCATGATTCGATATGTGGGCCCTTGGCATCCAACCTGTGGGATTCAAGCCCCATGGAAGCCCAAGCTAGGCTTGTTCCTCCAAAATTGTCCACTAGTTGGGTCCTGCAAAGATAAATGGATACGCCCTCAAAGGATATCAAGTCAAAGCATTATGATGAGTAAATAAAATAAATAAAAGAGCCATCTAAGCAAGTGCATCCAAACCACCTCATCAAAATAAACTAATGCTCAAAGATCCTATGCAATTTTCCAAGTTTAGGTATGGGAGGGTTGACAAAACGACCTATTGGGTGAATCATTCCTTAAGTTTAGGGGTGTTTATCGAGGGGAACTCCCTCTAAGTCATGTGGATGAGGGGAATACTTTTGGGCATGTGTTTCATGACATACAAGGGGTTGTAGTGTCTCACTTATGGGTGCCTTTGTAGAGGGTGTGTTGCACCTTCATTTTCAATACAACCTTTTTCCAAGCCCATTTGTTGCCTTTTATTCTTTTAGGATGTTTCCAGGTTGAAGCCAAGGCAGGGATTCTACCTAAGCATGAAAAATTGTGCCCACCTTGACTCAACCCTGTTCACATCATGTTTCCCCAAGCTGGAAACATGTGTGGGGATTCTACCTAAGCAATAAAACTAGTGCCCACACATGCTCCTCCTTGGTTGGCATTTGTTATTAGTCATTCTTTTATGGGTCCCGTGAGTTTTTTTAGAGACATTTCATTGTCCTTGGGATCCCTGGGAGAGAATATATAAGTTCAATGGTTTGGATTTTACATTTTTCCATCCACAAGCCTCTGGGCCTTCAACCCATTCTTCCTATGAAGTGAGGGACAAACCTTTCTTGGGTTAGTACATTGCAAAAACCCAAAAGGTGATGAGATGAGGGGATGAAGTGTGAAAAGTGACAAGTATGGTCAGGAATGGCATGATGACTCATCAAAAGTACCTCCCAATAGCATACATATCCCTAAGGGTGACCCACTTACTAGGGCACAATGTCAACCATCAAAGTGAAATGAGGAAAAGAGCATAATGTACAGGCAAATGTTGTTGATATTATGGTATTTGCAGGAGGTATTAACCTCCATGTCTAAACTTTGACTAGAATAGAATGTTCCGGAAGCAAGAGAAACCATAAACATATGTCTAAAAACCCTAGAAGACATGTCATCTCAACATATATATAATATTAAGGTATTATCCTCCACGAAGACAAGTCGGCTTCCCAGGAAAAAGATAAACAAAAAATATAATTACCAGAAAGTCGGGTCGGCCCAACCAGAAAAGTCATTGGACATATTAATATAAATAGAGGACATCTTGGCTCATTTTTTCACTCACTCACACACTCTCAGTCACCCAGAAACAATGTGCAAGTTTGGAGGAGGAGCAACTATAGTTGCAGTTGTACAATTTTCTCTTTTTTAGTCTTTCTGGTACTCTCTCTTATGTGCTACCCTTGGAGAAGGTGTGATCTCTTGACTATCTATTGGTTCTAGTGTGGCTTCATGGAATCATTCTATCTATCAAATGTTAAGGTGCTCGGGGGTGTATTTATGCCTATGGATGGGTGGTAATGGTGTAGCATTACCTATGGTAAAAACGAGCACATCGACATTATTATAATAGGTTATGGGCCCACAATACCTTAAGAATGTTTATGATTACAACTGTGTGAGACATCCTCTAGGACACAGACTGAGTGAGTTGGCCTATGTGATAGCCCATGAGTTGGGTGTGCTCATGAGATGGGTGTTTCATTCCTCTCTGAGAGGGAGATGGAACGTTGTGTGCCCCTGTGTAGGAAATACGTCCATGAGTTGGGTGTGTCATTCTCTCTGAGACGAAGATGGAACATTGTGTGCCCCTGAGAAGGGAAGATTCCCATGAGATGAAATGATGTGTACCCCTGTGAGGGGTGAAGGAGCCCATGTGATGGGTTTACTATTCTCCTCTGTGTAGAGATTTGAGATGATGTGATACTCCAGATGATTCTCCTATGATACTTAGTGAGATAGAGATATGTTGAGTAAGACGTCCCTGTGGCTGAGCATGGGTGGAAATGATCCTAGTGGTTGAGCACTAGTGAATGTGTGTCCAGATGATTCTCATGTGAGACTCAATGAGATATAGATCTGTTGACTTGGACGTCCATGTGGTTGAGAACAGGTGGACGTTCCCCTATTGGATGAGCACTAGTGGGTGTGTGAGATCCCTTGTTATATTGTTTAAGAGTTAGATTTACCTATAACCCTAATTGTGATGCAAAGGGTACAGGTCAACCCCACCATAAAGTGAAAGATAATTAATATTGTAATTATTAATTATATTCTGATTTATTGAGGTCAGCCCTATTGTTCCAATAGATGCCACTTTTGATGTGTCCAATCTAGTATAAATAAAGGTGATTTCCCCATTGAGGAAACACAACACACATGTGATTTTGTAAATTTCAGCAAGTACTTATTCTAGGGCTGAAGTGCGCACCTCTCTTGGGTGCTAGCCTTCTTGGTTTTGTGAGCACCCTTTTGTGTGCTAGGTATATGGTGTGGGAGGTATTTCTCTTGAAGAATATAGAAAAGGATTGGTTGGGTTCTCTTCCCTTGTTGAGGAGTTTTTCCCAGGATACTTCTTGTGTACTTGTGCATGGTATTTCTTCTTGTGATCTTGGTTACTGCATCAAATGGTTTATGGTGTAACTACAATTGTCTATGGTTCAAGTAAAATGCTAAAATTGGAATAAAATTCATGCTTGAGCCTATCCTAGTGGAAAATCAACATGGAATCAGAGCATGTGTCTTGAAGAAACCATTACACAAGAATTCAAAGCAAGTCATCATTTTGTTTTGCAGTTTCGTACAACCCTCTAGGGTTTGTTGCAATTTCGCACGACCCTCCTTTTATGAGGTGTTTAAGCACCTTAAACTTGGACAATGGGGATAAACGTTGTACAGGAGTGTAAGGCCTCCTTCAGTGCACCTCCAGCAAGCTTCATATTTCATTTCCAAGCATTTTGGATTTTTGGCCCTAGAGTTTCTAGGGTTTCGCAATTTTCTGTAGAAATTTCAGAATTAGGGTTTCTGCAGCTCATTGAAGGAGCTCTTCAGCTCACCAATGTTCTTCTAGTTTTCAAGGCTTATTGTTGGTAGTCATAAGCCCAACAAAACCTAAGGTTTCTATCCTATCCTAGCCATTAGGTTTTCTAGCCCAGTTGACAAGGGTTTGTGAAGAATCTAAAAATATGATGAACAAAACTATGATGGAAGACAAGCTTCATGAATCAAGCAAATATAGTTCATGGAAGCCAAGACTTCAGAGAGATGAATACATCAAAATTTCATCACTCTCAGGTATGGTTCCTACTAATTATGATACTTGGATAATTAACAGTGGTGCCTCTAGGCACATGACATGTTTTAGAGATCACTTGACTAATCTTGTTGAGAAAGAGACCAATCTACATGTTGTCCTTGGAGACGATGCAAAATATAATGTGAAAGGGGTTGGAACTTCTACCTTCCAACTAGATTCTGACATGCATCTTCAACTAAGTGAAGTACTATATGTACTTGGGATGAAGAGGAACCTTGTCTCCATTTCTGCCTTAGAAGAAAAAGGATACAAGATTACCTTTTCTGAAGGAAAAGTTCTTGCTGGGCACAAAGACTCACATATAAATTCTACCAAAGTAATTGGTGTTCGAGAAAACAACTTATACAGATTGACCATCAAACCAGTCCATACCCTGTTACATGATACTATCAGCTTGAGTGAGCTATGGCATAGGATACTTGCTCACATTCATTATAGAGCTCTCCCATCTCTATGGAAAATGGTAGCAGGCCTTCCAGAGATACAGATTCAACATACAGGTGTTTGCAAAGGTTGTGCTCTTGGCAAGAATTTCAAAGGATACTTCTTGAGAAGTGACAATAGATCCAAGGAAATCTTGGACATGATTCATTCAAATGTGTGTGGACCAATGACTCTTTCCTCCCTGAATGGATATTTGTACTATGTAATCTTCATAGATGATCACTCTCAGAAAACTTGGATTTACTTTCTGAAGAACAAGGATGGATTCCTTGCAAAACTTCAAGAATTGAAAGCTCAGGTTGAGAACCTGAATAGAAGAAAAATGAAGGTACTAAGATCAGATAATGGAGGAGAATACACCTCCAAGGATTTCAGCAATTTCTATATTAAAGCAGGGATCGAGACGGAGTACACAGTTCCTTACAACCCTCGGCAAAATGGGGTTGCAGAGAGGAAGAACATAACTATCATCGAGGAAACCAAAGTGATGATACATGATCAGAGTCTACCTATGAATCTGTGGGAAGAAGCATGCATGACAACAGTATATGTTCAGAACAAGAGTCCTTGCCAGATTTTGAAGAACATAACTCCAGAAGAATCCTTCACCGGATTGAATCCTAAGATTGGACGCTTCAGGATATTTGGGTGCCCAGTATATTTTCATGTACCCAAAGAGAAGAGATCTAAGCTAGACCCTTCAGGAAGAAAGGGTACATTTGTGGGATATAGTGAATCTTTGAAGGCATATCAGATCTACATCCCTGGTCAGAGACAGATTGAGATAAGAAGAGATTGTATCTTTGAAGAAGAGATAGAATTTAAAAGATCCAAAGAATCTCAGATGGATATTGACAGTGAGACAATACCTTCTCCCCCTTCAGTGGTTCATAGGGAGACAGACATTATTCCAGTTGTTCCAGCTGATCCAATTGATATGCCCAGAGATATTGTAGTAGGGAATAAAAGTTCTACCTGGGCTCGACAAAATTTGTAGGAGGAAAAGGGACATACATCCCCTCAAGGCACATCTCGAGAGAACAAGAGACCAAAGATATTTTCAAGCTACCTTTCAGCCATCAGCCACATGATTGATTCTAATCCTTCTTGTCATGGAGAAGATACAGGTGAGCAGGTACGGCAAGATGTCGTGACAGAATAATATCAGCCTATCTTGAAGAATGATGTATGGGATATTGTATGGAGACTAGAAGTGAATTCTGTAGTGACTTCCAAGTGGATCTATAAGATCAAGCATGCAGTTGATTGAAGTATCAAGAAATACAAAGAGAGATTTGTATCCAAAGGATTATCACAAGTAGAGGGAGTTGACTATGATGAGACATTTTCTCCAGTAGCTCGATACACGTCCATCTATACTATAATTGCACTAGTTGCATCCATGGGTTGGAAAATACATCAAATGGATGTAAAGACAGTGTTTCTCAATGGTGAGATTGAGGAAGAATTTTATATCAAGAAGCCAGAAGGATTCATGATACACGACGAGAAATCTCATGTGTGCAGGTTGAAGAAAGCCATGTATGGACTAAAGTAAGCACCTTGTGCTTGGTATGAGAAAATGGATAGATTCTTGATGAGTTTGGGCTTCAGCAAGAGTGTTGTTGATACAAACCTATATTACCATATTTTTTGTAACGAGGGTTTAATATTGATCCTATATGTGGATGACATATTCCTCACCGGTTCAAAAAGACTTATTGTTGAATGCAAGCAAGCATTGACTGCTAAATTAAAAATGAAGGATCTGGGTATGATGCACTACTTCTTGGGACTAGAAGTGTGGAAGAGGAATGATGAGATTTTCCTGAGTCAAGGAAAATATATAGTGGAAATATTGAAGAAGTTTGGTATGACAGAGTGAAAATCCATGTCTACACCGATGGTGATGGATTTGAAGAAAATGAATGATTTTTCTATTGATTTAGGTGAGATTGATCCACACTTGTATTGATAGCTGATTGGATCACTTATGTATCTGGTTAACATCGGACCTGATATATTCTATGCAGTGAATGTACTTAGTCAGTTCATGAGTCAGTCGAGACAGACTCACTAGATAGCAGTGAAGCATGTATTGAGATATCTATGAGGCACAGTTGGATATGGCCTGAGATATGCCTCTAGTGTAGACTTGAGTTTGCAGGGATATTCCAATGCAGATTGGGCAGGGAGTGCAATGGAAAGGAAGAGCACATCCGGTTGTTGTTTTACCTTGGGGTCTACCATGGTTTCCTGGTGCAGCAGGAAACAAATCTCTATGGACTTGAGTACCGCAGAATCATATTATATAGCCTTGAGTGTGGCAGTCCATGAAGTAGTGTGGCTTCGCAACCTCTTGACAGATTTATTTGATCATGAGATGGATCCCACCATTATTCATTGTGATAACCAGAGTTGTGTGAAGCTCTCTGAGAACCGTGTGTTTCACGATACATCGAAACACATTGAGATAAAATATCATTATAGTAGAGACATGGTGCAGAGGAAAGAATTACACGTGCAGTACCTTCCTACACATGAGAAGATTGCATATATCTTCACCAAAACACTTACCAAGACGAAGTTGGAGTACTTAAGTGAGAGACTTGGCCTGGTGGAGAATACCTCCCTAGTTGAGAGGGAGTGTTGATGATTACAGCCAAGATGAAGTTTGACTACTTCTATGAGAGACTTGGCCTGGTGGAGAATGCCTCCCTAGATGAGAAAGATTTTTGATGATTACATCTGCGTGAGACATCCTCCAGGACACAGGCTGAGTGATTCGGCTTGTGAGATTTCCCATGAGTTGGGTGTGCCCATGAGATGGGTGTGTTGTTCCTCTCTGAGATAGAGACGGAATTTTGTGTGCCCCTATGTAGGGAATATGCCCATGAGTTGGGTGTGTCGTTCTCTCTAAGACGAAGATGGAACGTTGTGTGCCCCTGAGAAGGGAAGATGCCAATGAGATGGGTGTGTTTCTTGAGATGAAACAATGTGTACCCTTGTGAGGGGTGAAGGAGCCCATGTGATGGGTTTATTGTTCTCCTCTATGTAGAGAGTTGAGACGATGTGATACTCTAGATGATTCTCCTGTGAGACTCAATGAGATAGAGATCTGTTGAGTAGGACGTCCCTGTGGTTGAGCACTAGTGAGTGTGTTTTTAGATGATTCTCATGTGAGACTCGATGAGATAGAGATCTATTGACTTGGAAGTTCATGTGGCTTATCATAGGTGGGTGTGCCCCTATTGGATGAGCACTAATGGGTGTGTGAGATCCCTTGCTATATTGTGTCAGAGTTAGATTTACCTATAACCCTAATTGTGATGTAAAGGGTGTTGATACTGAGAGGGGCACAATATATGAGAAATAATCAATAGTTTATTGTTCAAGGGAAGTAATGACTTCCAAAGGTAGCTACAGCTTCCAAATGTAGAGGGAGGGATAAACGTCCAAGAGGAAGATACAATCCTCCAATATCAAGAGAGAGTTGAACTCTCCATCCTTGCCTTATGTCCAAATACCTTTATCAATCTTGCGGTCCAAAACCCATGACTAGGGTTGACATCAATGACAACAACCAATCTTCCAACAATCTCCCCCTTTGTCATTGATGGCAACACTCATGCTCCCCCTATCATCGTGATCCCAATTT
>SNQJ01S0099502.1:76021-98863 GCA_010110895.2 Picea sitchensis
AGCTCTTTCTTCAACCTTCTTGTTGGTATTTGCATATTCTTTGTATGAAGTTTCACCCATGCATCCAATATGTGTTAAGTCTTTTGGCACTTGAGAGTTTCTTAAGCTCTTCCTCTTCTTGTTCAAGTTTCTCACAATCTTCTTATTTCTTCTTCATTTGGACATTCCTTACTTCTCCTATTCTTATTTCTTCTTCGAGTAGAGTTTTCAAGGAAATGGTTTCTTCTTTTAGTTTCTCAAAGTCTTCTAATTGTTTCTTCAATATTACAACTGTCTTTTCACAACTAACCAATTCACTTCTTAGTTTTAATTGGCAATTTACTATTTTTAGCAGGTTTTAACTTTCGGGGCCATTTTGAGGGCCCAAATGAAGGTTTTTAGATATAGAGGTTCTCAATGATATTTGAAGGCATAATTGAGCTCCCAAAATGAATCTCCTCTATGATACCTTTCCAACGAGCTATCACACGCCTAAAACAGAGATCGTATGCAAAAGTTACGACCCCGGGAAGTTGATGTACTCACTTACTCAAACGGGGCCCACATGACTTTTGGCGCTTCATCTCCCAGGGCTAGGTTTTTGGATGTCTAGGGTTTTTGGCATTCCTGCTTATTGTAAAAATGCCTTCAAAGCCTCATTGTAATCATCTTCTTGCAAATGCGAGTAGTTATCACATCTCTTCTCAGAGATAAGCTGCCACCATTCTAGCGAGTCTTCCACTCTGTATTTTTACAGTCTCTGTACATTTCTTTCATTAATAGAAATCATGTATTACTATATATTTGTGTTTATGGTTGCATCTTCAATAGATTTATGTTACATTATTGAATATCTGCGATATCTCTGTGCATTTCTTTATTATATCTCCGATCTCATTTTGTGCCGAAAATAATATGGATCAGTGGTATCAGAGCAGGCTGCTCTTGATCATTTTTTTCAGTGCATGTCCCCGACGAGGTCCGAGTATAGCAAGTTGGGTCTCGAGCTTGTCTCTCTTTAAGACAATCGCTCTTGCACACCTAAGAAATCCTCAATGGTGGAAGAAAAGAAAAACGATGGAGCAAATGATCCTATCAATCTGTTGCTTGAGCAAGCTCTCACGCGACAGAGGGACGAAATGATGGAGAATTTTTCCCATATCCTTCAACGCATGTCGATAGCATCAGGCACATCTTCATCAAGCGGCCACTTTGGAGGCACCTTGCCTTTCAAGGTACAAGTTAATTTTGATATTCCTGTATTTGAAGGACAGATAGATGCAGAAGCCCTACAAAAATGGTTAACTCTGCTGGAAGGTTATTTCTCTGTTCACAATTTTTCCAACAAAGAAAAGATCACCATTGCACTCCTTAAAGCTCTCCCTCATGTCAAACATTGGTGGGAAACTTACTGGGAGCAAAGTTCCACAGAAGATTCTGGAATATATGGGGTCGATCCCACTTGGGATTTTTTTATGGATGCGGTAAAAGAACAGTATTACCCTGTTGGCAACTATGAGGACCAATACATGAGATGGACCACACTGTGGCAAGAGAGGGGCCAAGCAGTTATAAAGTTCACCAATACCTTCCATACCTTGTGCACCAAGCTGGGTATCAAAGACTCCGAGCGACATTTGGTTCTGAAATACCGTGGGGCTCTACACAGATACATCCAAACTTAAATGGATTTTCTAGACATCTCATCACTCGGTGTTGCTTATCGATATGTTGTTAATATTGAGCAGAAATTTAAACACCAGAACAGACGGGAATTTGGGTCTGCAAATCCGTAACAACCAAAGTATGACAAAGACATCCCTAACAAGAAGTCTCCCGAAAACCATTCCAAGACACAAGAAAAGAAGGGTCATGGGAAGACAAAGAAGGACATCGGAAAATGGTGCGAATTCCAAAAATCCCCTGGCACAACACCGATGAATGTCGCTCAAAACAGTCATTGGTGGTCAAGATCAAAGACAAAGAGCCGAACCCTGATTCAAAATCTGATTATGAAAATAATGGTAAAGGACAGATCATTGATGCAGACCCAACTGCTATTGTCGCGACCGCAACAATTCAACCAGAACAACCAACAGATCCTGAAGAGGGGGAGCGTCTTTTTCATTCACAGATGTGGGTGAAGGGGACCCCGCTGCATTTTATTGTTGATAGCAAAAGCTAGAAGAACCTCATCTTAGCAGAGGTCGTCAAATAGTTGGGATTGTCGACAACACCACACCCGTAGCCATACAACATCGGGTGGCTTCGGAAAGGATGAGATCTTTGTGTCAACCAACAGTGTCGATTGTCATACGGCATCCAACCCTTCAAGGATGAGGTATTATGTGGTGTTGCCCCACTGGATGTATGTGATGTTCTCTTGGGCCAACCATATATGTGGAGACGCCATGCTCTTTATGAGTCTCGACCCCGTAGTGTCATTGTTACTTTGAGGGCTCATCTCTACAGAATAACAGAGGTAGTTTTGACTATTGTTCCACCTAAAAACTGTTGCAAGGTAGTATCTCATACTGCAAAATTCAGCGTCTTCACAATCTGTTCAAAAGGAGAACAAAAGGACACTGCAACCACTACAGCCTTGCCCCGAGCATCTTCTATCCAACAGAAGCAGGTCGATAAGGCTGCAGCAAAGTGCAAATATTCCTTCTGCACATCGTCCTCTCATGTATCTCGACTTTTTGACCAGCCTCAACCGCAACAAGTTCGTGACAGATTTCCACAAACTGAGCAGCGTGACGTCTCCAGCAAGACAAGCAGCTCACCAAGATGCAGATTCAACAAATGTTTTTCCCTCTCCCCCGGGAACTCAATGCAATGGAGACCATTGCTTCCTGAGGAGGGAGGATTGATCCAGGTGAATATCGATGGCCACCCACCTTTTCCAAATGGCTCAAAATGGCTTTCTAGCAATTTTGGCAATTTACTATTTTTAGCAGGTTTTAACTTCCGGGGCCATTTTGAGGGCCCAAATGAAGGTTTTTCAAGATCAATGTTCTCAATGATATCTAAAGGAATAATTGAGCCCCCAAAATGAATCTCCTCAACGATACCTTTCCAACGAGCTCTCACATGCCTAAAACGGAGATCGTATGCAAAAGTTACGACCCCGGGAAGTTGATGTACTCACTTACCCAAACGGGGCCCACATGACTTTTGGCGCTTCATCTCCCAGGGTTAGGTTTTTGGATGTCTATGGTTTTTGGCATTCCTGCTTATTGTAAAAAGGCCTTCAGAGCCTCATTGTAATCATCTTCTTGCGAATGCGAGTAGTTGTCACATCTCTTCTCAGAGATAAGCTACCACCATTCTAGCGAGTCTTCCACTCTGTATTTTTACAGTCTCTGTACATTTCTTTCATTAATAGAAACCGTGTATTACTATATATATGTGTTTATGGTTTCATCTCCGATACATTTCTGTTATATTATTGAATATCTGCAATATCTCTATGCATTTCTTTATTATATATCCGATCTCATTTCGTACCGAAAATAATTCGGATCACACCATGAGGTGTTTGTGGCTCCGATATGGTCATAATTCTTGTCATGGGACAAGAACGACCTGAGGTGCTAGGCATCCGTGTTCGATAACATCGAGCTAAATGCATTCACAGAGTGATCCTATGAGAGGATCAATTGTGAGGTGAATGTGGCTCCGATGAGGTCATGATTCTTGTCATTGGACAAGCATGACCCGAGGTGCTAGACACATGGTAGTGGAGATGTATCATCAATATAGATAAATGAGGATCATGGATATTTTGATATTTTGTATGAAAGAAGAATACCAAAAACAAGTATGATGATATGTTTTGATGATTGCTACCAAATGATGTTAATATTAATGATGATACTTATGATGATGCTACATGTAGAATGTTCTACAAGACTATGTGAGTCTTGCCCATGCCATGTGCAGATGGATGGATGTGTTTGAGACCATTAATACCTCTCTATCTAAGAGGGAGTGTTGATATTATGGTAGTTGCACGAGGTATTAACCTCCATGTGTAACCTTTGACTAGAAGAGAATGTTTCGGAAGCAAGAGAAACCCTAAAACAATGTGTGAAAACCCTAGAAGACATGTTAGCTCAACATATATATAATATTAAGGTATTATCCTCCAGGAAGACAAGTCATCTTCTAATGCAGGAGCATCTAGTCATCATTAATGAAGCTTAGTGGAAGATGACTCGACAACCAACGCAACACACTTTAAATTGGCTTGGATCCCAAGGAGAGCGCGCCAATTTAATTTTGAGGTTGTTGCAATTAAATATCACATGAGATCTTCAAGCTAAGAGCAATTGTATATGCTCCTAGATGGTGTAATTATCTTTAATGCCTATAGGAATGTACATATTTTGAGTGTCGAATCATATCTTAATTGTAATTGTTCATTTATTGTAATCATCTTAGTGGTAGGAAGCTTTTAATTGTGATATGAAAGAACTAGAATAGTCTTAAGGGAAGGCTCAAGAAGCCCCTTCATGTATAAATCAATGTATTATATGCCCAGAAGAGGTTGCTACTGAAGATTGCTGAAACTTTTGTAAATTGTTGTTGAAGAAATATAGAAAACGAGAATTGCTCACACATTTCTGAGACTGTGAATTTGTTTATCTCTGAGTAACTAGACAAATGTTATGTTGTTATCTTTGTGTCTCTATGTGTGTATCTTAATGTTTTGATTGAATGAATTCAAAATTCTATTATAAGTTTCAATGGTTTCTCTTCTGAAAATCTCGGTGCAAGGAGTGCACAGTGTCAATGCAAGGAGTGTGAAGGCTGAACCATCTACAGGTTGAGAAGCTCATGAGAGATAGTGTGAAGGCTGAAGGAGTGCACAGAGCCAACACTTCGTTAAGTGTTGATAAAGCTCAGGAGAAAAGCGCCAAAGTGTGCACCAGATTTCGAATCATCCAAGTGAAGAAGCTCAAGGAGGGATACAAAGTGTAAGTCCCCAAGGGGAGTGTTGGGGCTAAATATATGCACTATTAATTCCCACATTTAATTATCAACTGGGGCTCGTAAGCTTCGAGGTGCAGGCGCAGGAAACGCAGGATTAGAGCCTAATCTAGCCTAATCTAAAGTCGGCAAAACAATCTTCAAACCCACACTACAACAAATTAACACTAAAGATTCATCACTGGGATGTAGGAATAACTTAGTGCTATAAAGGTTTAGATCACAGTCTTTCATGCACTCGGTGATGTTCGTGTGATTAATCGTGAGTAGAATACTTAATTTTTCTGTCCTTCAATGATTATTTCCTATAGCGGATCCACACTTAAATGCAATAAAAGAAACAAACAAACGGAAATGAAATTCATGATCAAAACTAACACCTTAGGAAGAATTCCAATGAGGGAAGGCCCTATCTCACGAGTTAGACCTCTAATCTGTTTGTTGGTGTTTGAAGCTACAAACTTGCAATAAGAAGCCAAGCAAAATGAAATACTTAAGCAAAACTATGCGATCAACAATTTATTGTAAAGATCTATCCTAGAATGGGAGGATTAAATTCTATCCTACAAAATGATAACAAAATCATTCATCAATAACAAAAACAAGAGAGGAAATTAGTGCGAAAATAATTGTAGACTAGTAAAAATCAATGCAAAACCAAAATTGACTAAGAACATAAATAATTCTTGAAGCAATCCAAACTTAAACTGTAGAAATATTAAGCAAATGTAAAATCACACATCCTAAACTCAAAACCACTCATCAAATGAATACATCCATAAAGTAAAGCAAAAAGAAAGGGATGGAAAGGAAAAGAATGAATATGAGAAAAGGAAGTGGTTTTCTGTGTAATTGAGATATGAAGGCAACATTTAAACTCAATAACTAATACACAGAAAATGAGGAAGAGATGGCAGCGATCTGCTCTGGTAATTAATTGATTGTAATGTATAATCAAATTGACAACTAAGGAGCGAATCGTGTGAGGAAAGATGAGGTGAATATAGAAGAGAAAGGTGATATATATAGAAAATGGAACAACTCTATTTTATACTATTTGGGACAGTGTAGAATAGGTGAATGGATATGTGAATTGGATAGTAGGTTTCGATGTGTGAGTAGGATGAAAAATCAATGGTGGAAAAGGATAGATGCAAAGAGCGGTTTGAACGATTAAATAGATGAGAGTGAAGCATGGAAGCAAGGGAACATTGTCCACAATTAATTAAGCACAAAAACAGAGCATTGAAAGGATACGTTGAAATATAAGCACACATAAGTAATGGAAGGAGTACAGACTAGACTCAAAGCTTAAGAAGTGTAATAATGTACTCAATTGAGAAATGTGATCTGAGTGTAAATTCATCCATCTAATGCAACAACATAAAATTAACAAAACTTTAACTCAAATGATAACAAAACTAAGATTGACTTGTAATGAAATAAACACACAATGCAATGTTAATCTACGAAGCAAATATAATATAGCAACACTTACCCACGCTGAGGGGCCCTTCCCAAGAGGTGAGTGTTGTTTTAAGACAATCAGATCAAGCTAGAAGGATGCTCAATGTGGAAGCAACAATCAATTCTTCATTGGGATCAAAAACTTGGTTTTTACATGGCTAACAACTCCTTAAGGCTTTCTCACAAGAATAAATATTTCATTTACAAAATCTTCATGAAACTCATGGCTCTTTCTCATAGCCCTATGAGGCTTATTTATACATGAATAATCATTGAGGAGTGGATGGGACCGAATCCCAATGCTCAGATTCCAAATATTACATTTTTGGATAAAATCCTCAAAAATCTGGGTTTTATTCCAATTTGGGTAGATTCGAGTTAGTCCCCCACCCATATCTTCCAAAATGATTCTAATTTTGAAAAACTGCCCAAGTTTTACTCAATTTTCCATATTCTAGACAAAACCCATTTCATAGAATTTCTAGATATGATTCCATCTTCACGGAAATCGAGGTGCAAGTTGGCAGTTTGAGTTTTTTCAATAATTTTAACATAATCATTCCCCCTGAACTAGAGGTCCACACGTGTGATCTAGGTGAATTATGTCCCATGTGTGTGCATGAAAACATCATTCTGGACAAAACCCATGTACCTGATTTTCCTCTAGAAGCTTTCGAAAATTTTGAATTATTTCTAGTACCGGATTAGCACAGTTGGTACCGGATTAGAACAGTTGGTACCGGATTAGAACAATTAGTACCTGAATCTTGTAGCCAGGGGTTTAGTACCAAATGAACACAATCATGACTATGGGTACCGGACCAACACGATGGTAGTACTGGATGGAGCAAGTACCGGAATAGGCGCAATCTGGTACTGGAAGAGGCAGAGAGTTGGTACCGAATGAACGCAAAGGTAGTACTGTATCACTGCAGAGTATTGGATAACATGGATTGTAGTTACCGAATGATTTGACAGGCACCGGTTGGTTGTAGAACCTTCTGGTACCGGATGACTTGGACTATCGGATGGCCTGCAATGCGAGCACCTAATCAAGAACAATACAGGTACCGGAACATGGAAAATGCATATACTGGAACCTAAATAATACAGAACATGTTGCTTGAACATAGAAACATAGGATTAAACCATCATTGACAAAAATATTGTATAATCATCCTTTTAATCACTAAAAATATGGAAAATTGTGTATTAACCACATAGGATGAATAACAAGAGATAATGGAGGTTTATGGTGTAATTAGGGATATATTAGTGACAAAATGAGGGGAGAAGGTGTAATGATAAGTGTATTTGTATGGCAGAAAATATGACAAAACTGGAGCTCAACCGGGAGAATCCCTTTGTGTAAGGTCGAACAGACGAGATCTATTGGGGAGGAGTCGAAATCCCTCATAGTCGATCAATTAATTGAGAAGGACCGAGGTCGTTAAGTGTTAATTCATTCGGACTTCGTTTCTCTGGTAGTTCTTAAGTTGTTTGTTGAAGGCTAGAATCAGAGCCCTGAAGCTCCGAAGTCCTAGAGTAAATCCCTACCGTAGATTTTTGGGTGAGCGTGAGTTGTTGGATCCCCAAGTGATTCGATGATTCAACACTCCAGAAAAATTTGGTCATTGTTGCACGGAGACGAAGAATATCCCGAATCTCTAAAGCCTAGAGTAAATCTGGATTGTTGATCTAGAGAAGGAGTGCAGACCATTGATCCTTGGACTCTTTGTGAGTTCGGCGATTCAGTTGTTCTAGAAAAGTGCGTCGATTATTGTTGGGGTAGAGAAACTCCTGAAGCCCAGAGTCCTGAAGCGTTGAATAACTTTTTCTCTAGACGCATAGTCATAAGTCGTGGTCGCATGCACGGGTTGCCTTGACCAAAGCAACCCTCACAGATTTTGATTCTGCACCTTTGTATTGTGAATCCTGTGGGTAAGGTAAGTGTAGGGTTCGGTGGGATCCTGAGAGCCACTCCGGATCCTGTATAATTCGATCCTAGACCGGTGTTGATGCCCAAAAGTGAAACATAGGGTACCTGCTTGCAAATGGTTGCAACGCCTTATTATTTAATTATATTTAATAATATACTAATAGATGGGACCCCTTGTTTTATGTGCTTATGACTTGGTTGCGATATGAGTTCTACAATTTATTTTCTTTTAAGTCAGATTCGAAATAATTGATCAAATGATGTTATGGGTGATGTGATCAAAAGAGAAATGATGTTGTCTTTATATAACCCTCACAAGTGTTATTATGTTGCATCTAGTTTGATAAAATATCTAAGCTCCATGTTTCAAGTTGTATGCGATATATGGTTTGGTAATTACCTTGATTCCATGCTACAAGGATTGCACGCATTTGTTAATAATTGGAAGTTTAAATGTTGAAACATGGTATCCCTAGCAAGTTTTGGGTATATGTCACATTGGAGTTCTTGAAAAAGGTTGGCGCGTTTGTTAAGTTTGAAACTTAGGAAAATGGTGGTGCATCAAACTTGCAATTAATTTTTAGTAGATTGTGTGTTGTATGGTTAGCTTGCTCGTAATGGCTATGGATAAAAGTGTAAGTGTAGATACGATGTGCAGTAAATGCACGTCACTCTAACGTGCCTCGAGCCCGCCACCCTAGCCATTTCGCATTTTCTCTTATTGGTTGTTGTTACTCCGCTTTGTTCAGTTGTGGAAGAGTTATACAGGCTCGGTCGACTCTCCTTGGAAACTTTTACATAGGTATGGGATTTCTTGCTACTCCATCCATGAATATTTCGCTTTGCTCTTTGATTAAGTCAAAATTTGGCTCTTGAGTTTGCTCGTTGTCTGTGCATTTCCAAAGTTTCGATATGTGGAATTTGTTTTTTACTGTGTATGGATTATTAGTGAATTTTGGTCTTTGTGGCATTTGTATTCGAACTATTTGCATCGAAAATGTGGGTGTTTCTTACTGTATGAAATTGTCTGTGCTTTACCTGTGGAAAAGGATATTGTTTGGGAAGTTCTCGAGCCTTCCTTATCTCTGGTTTTCTTTTAGTGACTCCTCTATGTTTGATAGAAACATTATCACTACTTGTGGCCTATGGGTTATTTGGAAACTTTGTCTGTCATTTAATTGTGTGGCTCTCGTGGCTATCGTGCACATACCATTGTATCAGCTCTATAAATATAAATGTGGAATTCTATGGTGGTGTTAAGATTTTCATGTTGCTTTTGTCTAAACCCTCAATCTTAGTCAGTTCATCTCCCTGTATCACATCAGTGTTGATAATTGTATATCAAACCTTGTATTTGGGAAATAGTGTGGAGGTGGCAAAGCTATAATTTGATAAAGGCATTGTTCATGCTCATTTTTAGTCATGGGTCTTGTTGATTATTCACTGTGTGAAGTTAGAAAGAATGTTAAGCCCACTTATTTTTGTAATGCAGTCTGTCATGTGGAGATAAATGGGGTGATGATAGCATTTCCAAACCATTTCTTAAGTACAACCTATTGTGTGTTTGATTTTATATGAAAGGAATACCTCTATGGATGAATTATATATGTGTTGAATGAGTTTTGTGAACCAGAATGAAAGGGAATTTTGGAAGCATTGTTATTTGAAGTTTCAATTTTGAATTGTGTTATACACATGGATACCTTATGTTGCCACTTCATGGAACCCTGCAGTGATTTGAAATGTATTGGTGTTTATATCGTGAACCACAGTCTATCCTTTCCTCGACTGTTGGTTGTGATTATTGTAATTATTTTGATGTTGTGTCTCCTCGACTTTGTTATGCACAAGTTGTGTTATTACTGTAAAAAATTTAATGGGAAATAAAGTATGAAATGATTATTGTGCAATGCAATTTCTAAATGCAAATGAGCATCCTTGAAGTGAAACCCCAGTTCTGGATTTTTGGAAAAGGAATGTTGAATTTCAATTTTGAAACAACAAGGGTTTTGAATTTTAATTGACGTTGAAGATGGAATTATTTGATATATTAGAAGAGTATCCATGGGAGTCCTTTCCATTATACCATTTTATGCAAAATACACTCCCGAAATTATCCCAATTACATTTTTTCACTCCATGTTCTATTGTTACTCATTTTTAAGGAAAATTATGTGTGGAAATGAAGAAAAAATGAAGTGGTAGTAATTGATGATTAGTATTCTGAGATATGTTTAGATACACGGTTTATTGTTTTTGTTGATTTCTTGAACAGTACTCGTAAATATTCCCCCCTCCATGATACCACTTTATGCTAAATACAAGCCCCCCATACTCCCAATGACCCTATCAATTCCATGTTCGTGTGGAAATTAATAAATGGCATTTTTATGGATGGATTGCATGCGTCGTGTAGTAAATAATAGAGCCATCTCTTGATTTATTTAAGTGGAGTTTCATGTATGGGTTATTAAGAACGTTTCATGACTGATTAAATATTGCTACAGGATGAGATTTTTTCTGCAGGGGCAGTAATGGCCGAAATAATAGAGGCAGAGGAAATTGGCAGTGAGGCTATAGAAGGCTTCAGTTTTCTATCCACTTTGATGTTGATCCGCAAGAGTTGAACCAGTTGTTTCAAGCTGGGTTTTTCAATTTGGTTGGACATGGTATATTTCATTCTCGACCTGATAGGACCCCATTTCAACCTCCTCAGAATTTTCCCGACATTCTTATTCCTCCACATGTGTCAATGCAGTCTGAAGTCCCTGCTAATGATGGATGGCAAGAAATTGTCCACCATCCTGTCTCTCACCACTGTGGTTGGCACAATGTGTCATTGCCTTTACCACCACCAGTTAATCCCAATGCTCAAATTTATCATGTTGTTTCGCCAGTACAGTCCTCGCACGCCAACAAAATATTAAAAATCGATATCCCACAACCTATGCAAGACAAAGGAAAAGAAACGGCCTCCCCCTCAGTCCATCCACAAAGTATTCTAAATCTGTGTCTTCACGTATCCACCTAAAAGATGACTACTCTCATGTGATCAGCAAAATACACCCCCAAGGGTCTAACCAACCAAGGGATACCCCAGAAAATTCAAAAGGAGACAACAATGATAAGAAGAAATATGCCTCACACAACAACAAATATGGATTTTAAATGTTTTTTTGATGATGTTCAGTGATGAAGATGGTATTTAACGATTTTCAGCATATTTTGGACAACAAGCTTTATTTTGGATTTTTTTGTGGATAAGATGGATATATTGTTTTCTTGGGATATGGCCTTAAATTTTGTTGATATTTAAATATTCGACTTAAATGATATCCATGGGATCTACAAGGGTGTTATATGATCCAAATGATAAATTTTGTATTTTATATTTGATGATTGGAAAAGAGAATGACGGGAGTCACAAGGGGTCCCACCTATTTAGTTATTATTAATTAAACCCTTATTTATATACTATTATTAATTATTTCTCCCTAAACTAATTAGTTAAGTTAATTTGACTTAACTAAAGAAAGTAGTTGAACTACCTCAACTTATTGAGAAAGAGTAAAGGTTTATTGAGAGGAAGAGACAGGGGGGGAATAGAAGGAGAACTATAACACTCTCATTTTCTCTCTAGTTAGTGAGATAGCTTCAGTTTGCATTCATTTATGAGTTTACTTGAAATCCTAATCCTCTTGTTGACAGCAGGGTCTTATTAAAGGCAGCAGGATTCAAAACTGAATCATACCATTCAACAATAAGGTGTTTGAATTATCTTTGATAGTATGTGTATTCTTGTTGGTTTATGAATTAATTTTCATGGATGATAAAGAATATCTTGCGGAGTCAAGTGGAAACATTTTTTGGCAAGTTGATCCAAATCATTAGTTTGAGTTTTATTTCACTGTTAGGGTCTTTTTGTATGGTGTCCATCGGAGACTTCTAAATTTGACTTTGGTCCATACCCTCACAGGGGTTTGTAAAAGAGAAATACAGTTTTGTATCTCATAAGGAAATAAAATCATATTATTGTTATGTCTCATATATGTGTTTTCATGACTTGGTTCTTACTTTCGCTTTTGTCTCCATGTTTACTTTATTGTAAAATCTATATACATTCATGTAGCTTTGTTTAATTTTTTTTTTATATTGCAACATATACAAATCATAAAATCAACATTGATCCTTTGTAATTAATACTTGTGGATTGAGTGAATGTTTTGAGGCTATAAACCTTGGGTGACATTCCCAACTATCTTATCTTAGCCAGGCAAGCTCTGAAAATGATTGAGAGAGGTACTCCATACCTTTTCCTCAACATTTATTTGGCGACCATACTGGGGAGACCTTCCATATCTCTCTGGTTGATTGTATTCACGATTATCTTTGAATTTTTTTGTTTTTTTTTTCAAATACTCTTTGGTTGATTTTTCTCATGACAGTAACTTCTACAAGGCAGCCTAATATTGAACACGGTCTTAAAGACCAGACTAGCATTTCCTAGACCTTATTCAATACTATCCTAGAAATTGCTAGTACACGGATTGAGCTTGAACGCTCTTGGGAAGTAGTTGAACGAGATATAAGTCTTCATGAATGTTGGGAAGTTAGGAAAAGGCAGCCTATAAATTCACAGTAACGTCCCTTTTCCTAAATCTTTGGTCTTCTTTTTCATGCCCTCAATTCCTCACATTTATAGAAGAAGAAGAGGATTGTCCCCTGAAGCTACCCCTATCATTGAAATAGGAATGAGGAAATCCATTTTGTCGACCCAAGAAAGCACTCTAAGGAGGACTTTGTCTGATTCTGCCAACTCACCTTTTTCACCCTTACCCTTCACTTTCAAAATGGCATCTACGGGAGGTGCTAGTGGTGTTGGAGGTGCTTCATCATCCCAACCTTCAGCCTCGTCGGTAATTGGTAGTCTATATATTCATCAAGTTCCTATCCAATATGCTACCAACCCTGCTAAAGTTATAAAGAAATACTGGATTTTTCAGTTTGAGGAAGATGCTACGTCCAACCCATGGCATGTATCTTTTCCCTTGAATCTAGCACCTGCTACTCATCCGTTACCCAAGTTTAAAGAGCATCTTCCTAAGTTCTTAGAGAATAAAAATGTTTCTACAAACAAACACTTAGTAGCATTTTCTAATACTTTTCATAATATCGGGGCTAATGATAATGATACATGCATGCGCTTATTTGTCAACTCCCTTGAAGGAAAAGCGACAACTGATTTTTTTGATCTCCCTCCAAAAATCCTTTCCACTTGGGAAGTGTTTGTCTATTGGTTCAAGTCCACTTATGGAAAATCCAAGAGCCTGACCAAACAGTTAAGGGAATATAACAACATTTCTTACAAAGATGGTGAGACTACTAAGTCCTTTAACCTCCACTTCACCAAATTGTACAATCAAATCCATGAACTAATCTGCCCCCAAAATCAAGTCGCTTTCATGCATTATTATAATGTTCTTCCCTCTCCTTATCATTATAAACTCGAAGAAAAGGCTATTGACAATCTTGGCTCCGCTCTCCACACTTTCCTAGAGTACGAAGAGCAACTTGAAAGAACAAGTCTCCCTAAACAAGACTCACACAAAAAAAAGATATGTCTTCCCTCCTACAACTTGTGCAAGATATGAACAATCGAATGATAGCCTATGAACAAAAGGGGAATGTTCGCTCACTTACTCTTGGGGCATATTCTTCTTCCATGTCACCTTTTAGGAGTACAAATGAAAACAATTTTCATCCCAAGGCCATTAGGTCTCGTAGTTGGTGTAACTTCTGCGAAGAAAATCATGAAGAAAGTACTTGTGAAGTTAAGAAGAGTGCCAGAGATAAAATATTTGGAAAGAATCTTGAAACCACTATTGTTCTTCTAGATTGGCCAGAACCATAAGATGTTATGATAATAAATATTAGGAACAAATCTTATAATCCTAAAGGGACATATGATCCTCCTCGTAATTCTTCCACTCTAGCCTCATCTTCACAAGGTACTAATGTACAAACTGTCAAAATTTCCGAAATTCAAGGAGTTCCTTCCCCTCTTCCCTCTTCCAAGTATAAAATCCTTAACCAATTGGCTAATATCAAGGTCGGTGCTACTCTTTTGGACATGGTTGTCGTCCCTGAACAAAAAAATCATCTCAAGAATTTTATGGAAGGAAAAGCTTCCACCATAGCCAATCTTTTTGAAGAGGCAAAAGAAGAGGATCCCAATGTAAATGAGATAGGTGTAAATCATTTTAGACACCCTCTAAAGAACCCTCCTTTTTTTACTTCTGTAAAAATTATGTTTAATATATCCCATTGTTTCCTAATCGATGGTGGTTCAGGTCTAAGCGTAATGTCAAAAATCATCATGGAAGAGTTAGGCTTATCATGTACTAACGAAAATTCTATAATCATGCTCTCCTATAACAGTCTGCAACAGTCAACTATAGGTGAAATCAAAGATGTAACTTTAGTTCTATGTGCACATACCGAAATAAGAACAACCCTCAACATCCAAGTAATCGACATGCCAGTAAGCAACTATTCTATTATCTTAGGAAGATATTGAAAAGACCTAACAGGTGGATATCTTCCGCTTGATGGAACTCACTTATCCGTTCCTCGGAATGGAAAGAATATTATAGTCCTAAAAGAAGGAAAAATTCCACCATACATAGAGAGTGTTACTCAACCAAATGTAAACTATCTTGATAAAGACTTATGGGTGTACTATATCTTTGTTGATGAGGGTGACACTACTTTGGAACAAATTGATTTGAAAGATGGTATGTGGCACATGCATTTCGATGGCTCATTCTCAAATGAAGGTAATGGAATTAGCATTATCTTATACTCACCTATAGGTAAAATTCACAATTTTTCTTATAGTTTAGAGTTTTCTTGTACGAACAATGTCACTGAGTTTGAAGCCTTACTCCTAGGAATAAAAAATGCTTATAACCTCGGTTGCGGCCACCTTACAGTTTTAGGTGATTCTGAACTTGTTGTGAACCTTGTGCGTAAAATCTATTCTCCTATCAATAAGTTAATGAAACGATATACCCAAGTTGTTTGGATTATTATCTAGAACTTGTTATCATTTAGCATCACTCATGTTAAGAGGGAACTCAATTCAATGGTTGACAGGTTAGTTGTATTTGCGGCATCTCCTAATCGGAAACTTCTACCCCAAAGGTCTGATTGTACTTTTCAATCTTTATATCTCCCTCACATTTCTGATAATGTAGAATCATGGCAAGTTTTCCCAAATTATGAAGGCATCGATGCTTTCATACAAAATGAACCATTTAAGACCAAGGAAATCATATCTATGGAAGACAACAAATTTCCAAAAGGCTTGACTCCTCTCGAGAGTTCATTTTAGTCGAGTGATGTAGGCAACAAAGAGATAAAAAAGGAAGAGGAGTCAAAAAGGAAAGTGGGTGATACCATTTCCTTGAACCTTGGGACATCCCAATCTCCAAAGATGGTTAAATTAGGTACCCAATGTTTTGACGAAGAAAAGGCAAAATTCACATAACTACTTCGTGACTTTCAAGATGTTTTTGCATGGTCATACGAGGATCTTCGTGGTTTTGATCCTACTCTCATACAGCATGTCATTCCTTTCAAGGAAGGGATAAAACCAATTAGGCAAAAACAAAGACCCATTAACCCTGCACTTGAAGCTACTATTAGAAAGGAGTTGGAAAAACTTTTGAAAGATGGTATAATCTTCCCAGTTAAGTATTCTGAGTGGGTTTCAAATTTGGTTCATGTTAGGAAAACAACTGGTCAGATTCAGTTGTGCGTGGATTTTCGTGCATTAAATAGAGAAAACGTAAAAGATCATTTTCCTCTCTCTAATATGGAAATGATTTTGCAACAGGTCGCAGGGTCACAAATGATGTCCTTACTTGACAGTTTGTCTGGATATAATCAAATAAAGGTAAAAAGGTTTGACAGATACAAAACCACCTTTACTACACGATGGGGCACATTTTCTTATGAAAGCATGCCTTTTGGCTTGTCTAATGAAAGTGCCACTTTCCATAGAGCTATGCAAATAGTTTTTGACGATCTGATCAGTAAGGTTATCCAGGTTTATCTTGATAATTTGACTGTCTATTCAAATAATCAATTGGATCACTTTGGTCATCTCAGAAAAGTTCTCATGTGATTTAGAAGATTCAGCATTTCTTTGAATCCTTCTAAATCTATTTTTGGCGTCACCAAGGGAAAGCTCCTTGGACATATCGTTTCTGATTCAGGAATAAGCATAGACCCCAAAAGGATTGCTTCTATTCTAAACCTTCCTTCCCCCACTTCCAAAAAGGAGGTTCAAGCCTTTAGGGGCATTATCAACTTTGTCTGCAGGTTTGTTCTTGATTTTGATTTAATGGTTAAACCAATTCATAATATTCTAAAGCGAGATCGCTCCTTTTCTTGGATAGAGGATGTCAAAAATTCTTTCGTCCGATTAAGGAGGAAATCAGTTCTGCACCGGTTCTGGCGAAACTGGACTTTGAGAAAGATTTATCATATACATGAATGCCACTGAGGAAGCAGTTTTTGTTATTCTCTTACAATGTGATGACCAGAATAATGAAAAACCTATAGCATACATGAGACAAATTTTATCAAACGATGAATTCAAGTGCTCTTATATTGAGAAACATTATTTTTCTCTTGTTAAAGCTGTAGAGAAATTTCGCCACTTTATTATAGGAAAACATACGCAAGTAAAAGTCCATTTGCCTGCTGTCAATTTTATGATTTCACAAAATTATCTTTCAAGGAAGCTTTCACATTGGCTTGCCAAGATTAAAGAGGATGATTTAATGATCATGACTTCAAAAACAATCAAGGGACGAGACTTAGCCCTTCACTTAGCTCAACAAGTTGAAGCAAGTGAATAAATTGACGATCAAGATCATCCTCGTTCAACATTGTTTTATATTGGGAATCAAACTCTTTCTATCGTTGAAAACCCCTGGTATAAAATTCTAGTGCATTACTTGCAATATCAGAAATGCCCAGATGACTTAGATCCTCATCAAAGGATAAGACTCTTCCTTGAGTCTTCCAGGTATATTATTTTGGGAGAAAAAAAAATTCATAAGGTCTGCAAATGGTATATTACTTCGATGTGTGAATGATGAGGAAGCACAAAAATTGTTCCATGAAACTGATGTATCTTCAGATTTTGTTATTCATGTTGGTGGCCACTTTTCTGCTAAAGCTATTTCTTTTAAAATCATTAGAAATGGTTATTATTGGCCCTCAATTTTTCGAGTTTCTTATAAATTCTCAAGATCTTGTGACAAGTGCCAAAAATTCACTAGGAAAGAGCGTATTTTTTCCATGCCTTTACAACATGTCCTCCCAGATTTTCCTTTTTCTAAATGGGGCCTAGACTTTATTGGTCCTATTAATCCTTCGTCTTCCGCAGGGCAGATTTTCATCTTGACAGCCATTGATTATTTCACTAAGTGGACTGAAGTTTCCACTCTTAGACACTCACAGGATGAATGTAGGAATTATGAGCAACAAAGCAACAAATAATGACACACATAAATCATCATAAGAATGAAAATATACAAAAAAAAAATCACATATTCATTAATGTATAAAATAATGATACATCTCTCTTACATACAATACATTCATGAGGGCTCATAATATAGCATTGAGGTTCGCATAATGAGATGTCCAATATATCATAACAATCTCCACAATATCTCCAGGAATATCTCCATTCCTAACTTCACTCATTGTCCTCATCTTTGATCATACGTAGACTTCTAGAATAAGTCTACTTACATTAATAATAATTTCATCATATAAGTATCACAAGTATGAATTATTCCTTCATACTCCCCCTTAATAAATACTTGTGATTCAAACCGGATATCCGAGTTGTCTTCATTTGTGTCTTTTTTAATTCTGCATCACCTTTAGTCTTATGCATCCTCTCTGCATCATCTTCATTCTTCTTCATCTGCATTTGTTTCTTCATTTGGCGTTGTCTTCCTGAGCTATATTTGAGTCAATCATATGAACTTCATCATCTTCATATCAAGGATTTCTAGCTTACCCTTGACCTTCCCATGGGTTTTTTACGGCTTACCCTCAACCAATACATCATATCCTGGGTTTTCTCGACTTGCCCGTAACCATTACAAACTCAAACTGGTTTTTCATTGTCACGAACCATTCATTACATCAAGTGCTTTCAGCTGACCACAAACTTACATATGACATTACAAAGTGGTTTTTGGGTTACCACGAACCAATAAAATGACTCAAATCAACGACTCAATAAACTGACAACTCTTTCTTAAACATGTACAACTGACCTTTGGGGGACCAACTAGTTCATGAAATTTATATGGGAGATATTGTCGTACATTTGAACACTTCAACCTGTAAAATCCTTTCAACATGAACGTAACATTTTTCCATTCAGGGACATCTATCCATCCACATTGTACTTGTATATGAGGCTTTGAAATTTCTTTGTTCCAACACTTTTGATGATCGTGATTTTTAAGACCACAAATACTGCATGGATATAAATTCCAACATTTTTCTTTGGCATGTCTTGCTCTTCCACACTGACTGCAACATTCTTTCGTCTTTTGCTCATGCTTTTGTACTTGGTTGGATGTTGTGGTTGTTGCACGAGGTGCATTGCTTCTGCTGCTACTTGTAGATGATTCATTTGTTGTCGATGATTCATCTTTCACAAATTTTATGTCGCCATTTCTTGTGTTGACTTCATAAGCATGGCCTTCATTTCTTAGTCTTACATATACTTGTATGGGCTTCTGGATACCTTGAGAATTATTTTATAAACCTTTACCATCATAGCCCATTGTATTCATAAGTTTTGAACCAATACCTTTTGTGTGTTTTTCAAAGCATCCTATTTGATCATCTTTTGAAGCATTATCATTTTGTGTCTCAGAGAAAGAGAGAGACATGTGTACATCAACTCTATTATTATCAACCAAATCAAAAAAACTAGCAATCAAGTCACTCGTATCACAAGCTGCATCATTCTTCTTAACTAGATCACTTGTATCACACATTGCATCAATCTTTACTTTTTCTTGGTGTAGTTGTTTTAATTCATTTGCAAGCGCAATCAATACATTCTCCTTTGCCAATAGTTCTTGTTGTAGTGATTCTATCAATTTGTCCTTTTGTTCTTCAATTTTAAAAATATCATCCCTAAATTTATCTAATGGTGTCATTTTTTCTTCTAGAGTGTCAATGCGTTTTGTAGCAGAGCAAACAAATTCATGATAGAGTTCATTGTCTCGTGTCCTGAATTCTGCAACTTTTCCAATTATTGATTGATTTTTTTTTTGTAATCTATCTATTTCTTGCAAATCATCTTCAAGGTCTTGTTGTAATAATTCAATTTCTTGATTAGTTGTTTGTAGTATTTTTCCTCCTTTGCCCATTATGAATTGTGGAATCACGCTCGCTTGTAATAACGCTCGTTTGTTGAAGAATAAACACAATAACCAGGGTGTGGGGTACAATCGATCATGCACCCTTCTCTTCAAATACAATGATTATGAGGGTGTCAGGTACCATCAAACATGCACCCAAACTTTGTCTTCAAACTCAATATCAATACAAAAAACCCATTACAATTAAATACAATTACAAATGGAGACTTCAACTTGACTCAATCTTCACCTCTTAATAACTTCACTAAATTTCAATTTGACGTAAACTCAATAAATCACCCTTTCACTTCCTTTTATCGCTTAGATTACATACATGGACTCAATAAATCACCCTTTCACTCTCAACTTTTCATCACTTAGCTTACATACATAAATCTCTAGAGTTAGAGGTTCATTGATAATTTTATAACTTTGACATAAAGACTTTGTGCACTCATCTCATTTAATATAAGAACTTTTAAATGCTAAATAACTTTAATTTACTTCATTATGTAACCAAGTACCCACACTTTCTATTTATTTAATTATAGAACCTCTCACTTTACTTATTTTCTTCTACATGGCCTCTTTTCATTTTTAGAATGTGAAATAGATCCAAAAAACAAAAACAAATACCTTCAATCTATATGGTGTGCATCTTTCAAATTGTTTCTCTGGAAACACACTATTCTCTTGAACCGCCATGTCCATATGTGAACGAATTTGCTTGAAGTAAATATCCAGAGTGTTGTAAACTTCACACTCCTTCACGCTCCGGGCATATGTAAATAGAATTACATGCAGGCTCCACATCTGATTCCATGAAATAACGTTCCACACAGGTCTATGCTATTCTCTCAATCGCAATGCCACTGGCAACTCCGTCGATGAAGAAATCCAACCAAATGGCTTGCTATTGCTTCGTATGACCGACCTCTTATTTTCTACATATAATTTGAATCTGGTCACTTTAAATTATGAATCCGTCTAAGAAAAGAACTATCACAGCCACATAATTGTGACTGATCAACGCCTAAAGGCAGATAAGATGAAAAGAATCTTTAAAAGAATATATTAAATTTTATTATTGATTAACAAATAAACTGTTGAGCTTCATTTATCTATCTGGTGTTAATATTTTAATTTTTGTTAATCACTTACGTGGCAATCAGTTAGCTATCAAAGTAATTTTTAAATATGATTAGGTAAATGTAAAAATGTAAACACATAAACAGATGTCTTTATAATAGCTAAGAAGTTAATGATTGAAATCACAACCATTTATTTTGTGTGACTATTAAGAATATTCCAGCCATATTTAATCATGTCCATAAAAAACTTATCAAGCACTAAACCCCTATTAAATCTACTCATTATCAATAGGTGTAAGCCTTTCGACGTAAATATATGGAGGAAATCACTCACTACAATGCATGAAATTATAATGGAAATAGAATAGCTGGAAACTCAACAGATCAAGATCAGGCGTTCAATATGAAAATGGCATCTAGATTCCTCATATCACAACAACAATGAGCAGCTCTGTTCTCATCTTTTCTCACAGCAACATCGACCGGTCAGTAACACCGATAATGTAGATAGACAACAACTAACCTGGTGCTAGGACTTCAGTCTCGCGCTAGCGCCCACGAGTTTGAGTTGATTTCTCTTTGAGGCAGACACAACATTTACTAGCCCACTCTGATGTCTCCTATCTATATATTATCGCTCATAACGCCTCTGCATCATTTTAATGCAAGAACCTCTAAATCAATTTGAATTTCTCGTCCACATCTAGGCATTGTCGACTACTTCTCTCCCGCAGCTGAAAGCAAAGATCCCTTTAGAAATGTTGGGTGGATACATATTTCTCCATTATCAAATGATGAAAATGGATGTCATTATGGGCTCATAGAGTCGATCGATGAATCCTTTCTTCTCCACGCTGCCACTTTGTTGTTGAAACCTTCTTGACCAGTAACTAAACGGAAAGATACTTTAGGAATTGCATGTTCCTGCTTTCTCAATCGTACGCAGCAACAATGTTCCTTTGTTGTTAAGTCCTGCAAACAATTGTTGTGATGTTACAATGTCTCAACGGATTGGCAAAAAGCAAGTCGTATCAACCCTGACCGCTATAACTCTCCTCCAGTTATTTACACGCATTAAATGATGGCTCTCTTACAGAGGCGCACAGGAATATTCACGTTCACACACAGATCCACGTGAATATGGACAACAGTTCTTATACGCAGGAAAGACACATTGTATGCACAAAGATAATCACCAGCAATGATCTCAACCTGTGTAGCTAGTTGCGCCTCGCATCAATATCTTCCTCGGCATCAACGAATTTTACAACAATTATGCTCAGCAGAAAATGAGCATGCACTTTTCATATCCACGATCCACCACATCAATAAATTAATACTCAGAGCAATACACTATTGTAACTATTATTTCACACAAAAAATAAACAAATTATTCTCATCTTCCTCGGCCATCCCATAAGGGAGTTAAGCCCGGAGCTCTCAGCTATATACACACAAAACTCACATATTCATTAATGTACAAAATAATGATACATATCTCTTACATAGAATACATTTGTGAGGCCTCATAATATAGCATTGAGGTTCTCATAGAGAGATGTCTAATATAGCATAACAATCTCCACAACTATCTACATAATATCTCCAAGAATATCTCCGTTCTTAACTTCACTCATTGTTCTCATCTTTGATCATAGGTAGACTTATAGAATAAGTCTACTTATATTAATAATAATTTCATCATATAATTATCACAAGTATGAATTATTCCTTTAATGAACAGGTAATTTCTTTCGTGGAAACTAATATCTTCTCCAGATTTGACATTCCTTTAGAGATTATTACAAACAATGGTCTCGCTTTCATTTCTGCAAAATTAACTCAATTTCTAGCTAAATTGGGAGTCAAACATTTCACTTCATCATATTATTACCCTCAA
>SNQJ01S0099503.1:0-31013 GCA_010110895.2 Picea sitchensis
AGTGCTATTTCTGTTGCTATTTCGTATATCATTTCTGTGTATTGTGAATATTATGCTAGATATTTTACTGTTATTCTGTTATTTCTAGCATTTCGTTTCTGTTCTGGATATTTTATATATCTGGTATCTTGCAATGCGTTTGCCTCAAATTTCTTCATGACCTTGCAGGGTCCAATATTTTTCATCTTCAGTTTGTTATATGTTCCCCTTGGGAACCTATCCTTCCTCATATGTGAAAGAATCAGATCACCAACTTCAAATTGAAGTTCTCGCCTGTGTTGATCTACTCTCTGCTTGTATTCTTGACTTAAACTTTGCAATCGCTCCTTGACTCGGCTGTGAAGCTCCTTCATTTCTTCTGCAGAGTCCTCTGCACTAGCACTCCTGAATTCATTTTGTTATGAATCTTTCAATTTAGAAACTCCCCTTGGATGCGTTCCATATACAATCTGGAATGGACTTTGCCCTGTGCTTCTGTTGAGTGAATCATTGTAAGCAAATTCCGCCTATGGCAGAATGTGATCCCACTGACTGTGGTGTTCAGTCACTAGGCCTCTCAACAAATCTCCCAAGCTCTTGTTCACAACTTCTGTCTGCCCATCCGTCTGAGGATGATACACTGAGCTAAATGACAAACTTGTCCCCAGCTTATTCCATAAATTCCTCCACAAATGTCCCATGAACTTAGTATCTCGATCAGAAACAATACTCCTTGGCAAGCCGTGAAGTCTGACGACTTCTTTGAAAAACAGGTTTGCAACATGAGTTGCTTCACTGGTTTTCTGGCATGGTATGAAATGTGCCATCTTTGAAAATCTGTCTACTACCACAAAGATTGAATCACATCCTTTTTGTGTCCTTGGTAGTCCTAATATGAAATCCATGCTCACTGCATCCCATGGTCTTTCAGGTATGGGTAATGATTGATATAACCCTGTGTTTTGCCTTTTTCCTTTAGTGTGCTGACAAATTCTACATATGTCCACAAATTTTGGTAAACTGGCTCCAGGTATAAGATCGATATGATGGCTTATACTCCTGATAGGTGGTAATGAACAAGGTAGCTTGTCCACTACTATATCAACAAACTCTCCCAACAACTTCTGGATTTATTCTGGTAAGTCATCTATTCTCGTACTAGTCAAAACAATTTTGGACTTCCTGACCACAATAAATTATGTGTCCTCCTTCTTCTTAACCTCCTTAAGAAGTTCCTTCCCACTCATGAGAAGTACAGTGTTGCTCACCTCTAGTTTCACTTCTTTATCCTTAATTGGCAACAACATGTGTGTCCTACCATTTTTCTCTAGGGTGTATGTGTTCTTTCTCCCATCATGAATCACATTTCTATCATATTGCCATGGTCTACCCAACAATAGATGTCAAACATCCATGGGAATGACATCACATAATATTTCATCCTTATATCCTCCTATTTTAAATTCAACTAAACACTGTTTAGTGACATTTACCTGATGTCCTTTTTGTAGCCACAAAATTCTCTATGGGCTTGGATGTACAATAGTCTCCAGCTCCAGCTTTTCTACCATATTTGTAGATACGAGATTATCTGTGCTACCGCTGTCCACTATGACTTTGCATACTCTATCTTTAGTTTTGCAAGTATTATGAAACATACTGTTTCTTTGGGCTGGGTTTTCTGCCTCCTTCTCTGGCGTTAAGAGAACTTTCCTCATCATCAAAGATCTTCCACCTTCAACATCTTCTACCTCAAAATTCCATCCTTGAACTTCCACAATGTGAGTTTCACCACCTTATTTCTTCTTATCTGGACACTCATAGGATTTATGTCCATTTTTCCCACAGACAAAGCATTTCACTTCACCACCTCTGCCTGTTCCTCTTCCTCTGGCTCGAGGAAAAGTATTTCTATCAGCATACTTCCCTCTCTGTGAGCTTCCACCTCTCTCAAGTTGAATTTGAGGTTTCTTCCCCTCTTCTTTAGATTTCTGAGTTCTATCTTGGGCAATTGGTTTGCCTCTGGCTTGACTTCTACCTTGGCCTCTTTGAATTTGTTTCCGACTCAGCTTCTCTTCAGCTTTCAAAGCCATTTGATAAGCATATTCCACATTTCGAATGGTCATCATGCTCATCTCATCTTGAATGTCATATCACAGACCATTCATGTACCTGGCAACCTTTTAATCATCGCTTTCCCGATGACCTGCTCTGATGTTTATCCTATAGAATTCTTCAGTGTATTATTTCACTGACATTAGCTTCTGTCTCAAATTTTGCATCCTCCAAAATAGAGTGATTTGATAATCCTTGGGTATGAATTTGGCTTTCATTTTTGCAACCATTCTATCCCAGCTCTTGATTTTCTGCTTGCCCTTGCAGTGTTTTTCAGCCTGCAGTTCATCCCACCATAGTGCTGCATGCCCTTTAAGTCTAGTGATGACATGTCTTACTTTCTAGTCTTCCTCGACATCCTGATAGTCAAAGTATTTGTCTAGAGCTCTAATCCAGTCTAGAAGCTCTTCAACATCCAAATTTACCTCATACACTGGAATGTCCATTTTTTCTCTAGCTCCTATTCTCGCAACAGTCCTGAATAAGCGTTCATTCGCAACATCTTTGACTGCAACTTCTTCTCCTTCGTTTCCAGCTTCATTCTCACTTTCATCTTCGCTGATATCTCCAGCATCAACTGTGCACCTCTGTGTTGTCTCCATGGCATCAAGCCTGGCACATAATTCGTGCATTTCCCTTTCCACTGCTAGATCAGGTAATTGCCTGTCTCTTCTCCTTGGCAGTATGGTAATAAAATTTCTTCCTTCTCTCTGCTACAGAAAGCAAAGAATTTTTTCTATGCTCTGATACCAAATGATGTGTATCAGATTATTTTCTTTCTCTGCTCTTCTTGAAATCTACAGATGAAATCAAGCACTGATACCAAATGATATAGACCCTCGACCCTCGGGCCAACATCCACACAGGATCGTTCTAAATCTCCCCCCTGAGTCTAATTGACTCTTTGAATTCCTCACAAGGAATTTCTCACACACAAGCAGGTGTATCCACAGGTCCTTTGGGTTTCGCGACTTCGCTAACCTTGAAGTTGAGTTTCTGGCTCCTCAACCCTTTGAAACTCGAAATACTGAAATGTCGAAATACCTGATTGTTTCCTCCTCCAAAGATGTGTTGTGTTTTGTGACTTCGGGAATTTCGATGCAAAGAGCCCCAACTCCTTGTCCTCTATATCCCCAAAATGTCGAACCCCGAAATACTCAACGAAGGTTGGCTCCCCACAAATGTGATTGGGACCTTTCTTGAAAGGATGATTTTGGACTTTGCGACTTCAGGAATCCTAATGCAAGCTTCTCGAATCTCCAACCTCTGAACTCTGAAACGTTCAACGAAAAATTGACTCCTCCTAACAATGAGTACATGCCACCTGTCTCCTCCACTATACTCTGTCTCCTACATGGATTAGTGCCACCTGCCAACATGAGTGTTCGACTTTTGGGACTTGAGCGAACATCCAACAACCATTCCTCTCCTTTTTCAAACCCTGAACTCCAAAATGGCACCTCCGACAGGATCGATGACTACAAGCCTCCTTCTGATCCGACAACCCACGTTACTTCGGGCTTCCGGGTACCAGGATTTTGAAACTCTCAATCCCAACCACTTGTCGCTCCGATTCCTGAATCCCCAAAATGAGAATTCACATGGGATCTAACGACTCTCGTTGAATTTGATCCAACGACCCCTATGTCACCTGAGCTTATGATTGAAAAGGCACTCACCTTAACCTCCTTGCTCATTTAGCAGATACGATGGCTCTCAGGTCTTCGACACTTCTCCTAGAGAGTGTTCTCGCCATTCGATTGCACCCTTGAAAATCCCTTTTGCAGTTCGGAAATGTGAACGACCAAAGGTTTTGGCCTGCACTTCTAACTTATGAACCCCAAATTCTCGAACTGATCTGACGGCTCAACTAACTACGATCAACGACCTGCGTTGATTCTTGACGCTAGAGTGGTGGATTCGTCCAATGCCTAACCACCTTGCAGCTCCACTAAATATTATGGTCCTCGCGACTTCACGAGTTCTCCACAGAGAATTCTGACTGCCCGCTTCACTTCGCAAGAATATCTAACCCAACTGACTTGATGTACTTCCACTGGAACTTAACTTGACTTCTGTGCGATGATTTTTATCCGTCTGCCTTTGAACACTTCAAAGGTACTAACCCTCCTGAGCTTTCACTTGCAAACTCAAGCCTCTCAAAAGGGACTCCTGCACACACTACTTGCGGCAATCTTTCAAATACTTTTGGGTATTTGATTCTTCGACTCTGTGCACCCTCTGCAACAACAATCCTTCAACCTTCACCTTAGTCAATAACTTCTAAGGCTTCGACTAGCCTGCACACACCTTGCACAAATTCTGTGCTTCACCTACACTTCTGCTGGAATGAGAACAACGGTATCCCTCCTGAGCTTTCTGAGATAAAACTCAGAACCCTTGTCAATGCACACCTTGTGGACGTTTCACTGGACTCCTTGCAGGAACTCTCTCTTAGGAAGAGAAACAATTGAAACTCATTCTTCTCCTCTCTCAAACTTCATACATTCAACATGAAATCATCCACACAACATAACATTGAAACAAATGCATAACAGAGAGAATAAAACAACTGTAAGCATACCATTCAACAAATGTAAATGGTAAACATCATAACACCATGAAAATTGAGTCAAAGCTTCATATATTAACTCAAATACTCCTGTACATGGGTTCTTCTCTACAACTCTCTGCTACAACTCAACAGCCTATGAATTCTCTTCTCTTCTGTGCTAATGATACAATGATACAAAGGTGAGGGTGTCTATATCCGTTTTCCATCCTACGCTCTTAAACTGTCTAATCTATTAAAATCAAATCTACCTACTTTCATTAAACGAACTTAAATGCCCATTACATTAGATAGATGAGAGAAAATCGCTCAAGATTTGTTTACAATATCTAGCTATAAATGCAAGTACGCCCCCTAGATATTACATTAATATCCACTCTTTAATCTTTCAAAACATTTCAAAATGTGCACAGGTGCTTTCCCGCTGTCTTCTGCCTTTATGCTCGCTTGGCTGCTTATGATGCTCCCGCATCAGAATGACTTCTACAATAGCTTGTAATTGATCTCTTAACTGATAAATATTCACAAAATATGAAGCTATGGTGCCATCCTTTGTCATCTTTGTGTCACAAAGTTCCTTCTTTAGACTCATCACTTGTCCAATATTTCTTACTGAGAAGAGGTTTGTTAGGGAATCATACATCTTATTAGACGAGTCAAGATGAGAAATGTAGGGTATCAAATGGTACTTTACAGAGTCAACTATGATACTCATAGAATTGATGTCATTATCCTTGAACTTCTCCATAACTACAACGTTCTGAGGTTGCTTCTCTTTTCCTGCTTCAAAATATGCTTCCATGATCGTGCTTTTCACAATATCCAACACTTTATTCTCGGAAAGGATGAGTTCTATCCTTGTATTCCATGCTCTGAAGTTAGAATCTCCTTGTAACTTGTTTTCTGACTTCATAGAGTAAGTCATGACTATTTTTACTTGGTAAACCTTTGACTTTGACTTGGTAAACCTTTGACTTTGAAAAAAAACTCAAAATTGATGCCTTGGCTTGCTGAGAGCACTAGGAGGTGCGCTAGGCTAGGGAACACTAGGTTATCTAGGAATTAGGTCAAGTTCTTCACTTAAGGTGCCTCAAAATGAGGGTTAGGGTTTCATTGTTGTAGTAAAACTATGATTGCAACTACAATTGAAATTGCGAAAATCCTCTCAATATACCTTCCAGTGGTTAGACTGTCTAAAGTGAGTGTGGGTCCATAACCTATTAAAATAATAAGTTTTCTCATTTCACTGTAGACAATATCTCAATATTGTTACCCAACCATAGGGACAAAGGCCACCCCCGAGCACCTTAACCTTGGTAGACAAAATAATTCCAGAAGAAAACCCTAAAACTAATAGCCAACCAACGTAGCATACCCCTCTTCAAAGCTAGTGTACAAAGTATAAATTCCAAACCATAAACAAAGAACAAGTCACTATTGCAACAATTACAGTTGTTCTCCAGTCATCCGCACCACTACTCCTTATGAGGTCATGAGATTGAGTGAGTGCAAATGAGCTCAATTTCCCTCTATTTATAGTCCTCCAAGTGACCTAACTGTGCTGACTTCTTCTTCCTGGAGGCTAATAACTTAATATTAATTATTCCTTTGAGCCAACTTGGCTTCTAGGGTTATTATCCAACATTTTAGGGTTTCTCTTGCTTCCTAGAATATTCTAGTCTAGTCAAAGGTTACATGTATATATTAATACCTCCCACATCTACCGTAACATCAACATGATATTTGGTTCTTAACAACATGATAAGTAAGTGAAGGTATTCAACACTCTTAGGTAATCTCCTCGTCATTCTTACTAATAAACAACATTTCAGTAAACCCTAGTAATTCCTTATAAAATTAATATAAATTAAACCCTATAAAATAATTAAATTAATTAAAAATTAAACCTTAGAAAACGAAATTTATTTTAAGACCTTAGTACATTACCTTAAACTAATTAGAACCAGTTAATTTCCTTTTAACATAAAAAACCCTAATATTAAACCCTAGACAAGCACTCCTTATTAACCTAACCCTAGATTTAACACTTTAAACAAAACCCCAAAACCTAATTATATATACATATATAAAACCCTAAAATTATCATAACCTTTAATAAACAAGAATTTAAGAAACCCTAGTGATATTTGATAAAATAAATCTATTAATAACTCTACTGAGCCGACACTAATAAACTTTCTCACTTCTAGTATTTATACCAGCGCTTCCCTTTCTCTTAAAACCCAGGCTCTTTGTCCTGAAGATGGATCCTGATCTGGATCCGAAACGTCGACAATCTAATGACTACACTGTGGCTTTTCCGATCAAAACTGAAAATCCCACCCACAGCAATCTCACTCATCGTCTCATAAATTGTATGATCACATGCAATTAATTTTTATCAGTTTATGATTATAAATTAAGTGTTTTATATCCAATGAATTGTCTTTATGTATTAGATATTTAATGGATATATAGGCCATTACACCAACCCAATCTTATATATCTTCGTAGATACCAATCTGCTGGAGACACCAATCCCCATCGCAAAGAACCAACTTAGCAAGAGACACCAATCTCTTTGTTTGAGCATATCCAACCTTCAAGTTAAAATTTCTTCCTTAGTACATATAAATTATTCAAAATATTATAACATTCACATTACCTTCACTGAGTATACTTTCTACTTCTTCCTTCACTAGGTCTGACCAAAATTTGAATTTCCAAATGAAATTTATGGTTACTTTCCCAAAGCTTGTTGTTTTAGACCTCTTCCGAAGAACAAAGTTTTACAACATGCCATGCATCCGATTTTGCAAATATGATCCTAAAATTTGTATCTTAGGTACTTCGATACATCTCCTCACATCTCAATTAATTTCATAGTATGAAAAGTTCAAGAAACGAAGTTATAGAGAAAATGCCAATATGACCCATTCAAAATTGATTTCAGGGCCATTCCAAAACCCTACATTCTACAAAGTATATCTTAGAAGGTATAACGAACCAAAGTATGAAGTTTTTATCTGAGGTAATTCTATATGTCTCCTCAAATACTTGAAAATTTCACAGTCTGAAAAGTCCCAGAAAAGAAGTCATAGCGAAAATGCCAAACTAACTTATTTGAAATTGATTTCAGTTTTATTCATAAACCTTAAATTACATGGGGAATATCTCATATAGTCTAAATTATAGTGAACCGACATATAAAATTTTAACCACATGTACCCAAAAATATCATCTTCACATCCTCAAAATTTCACAGTTTGAAATGTCCTGCAAAATAAGTTATAGAAAAAATGCCAAACTAACCTATTTGAAATTGATTTCAGGAGCATTCATAAACCCTAAATTCAATAGAGAATATCTCCAAAAATTTAGTGAACTAACATATGAAATTTTAACCACATATACCCAGATATCTCACTTTTGTCTCCTCAAAATTTCACAGTCTCAAACATCCAAGAAAATAAGTTATAGCAAAAATGCCAAACTGACCTATTTGAAATGGATTTAAAGAGCATTTAGAAACCCTAACTTCCATAGAGAATATCTTAGAAAGTGTAGCAAATCAATGTCTGAAATTTTGATCACATGTATCTAGAGATATCTCATTTGTTTCTTCAAAATTTGAGGTCTAAGACATCCCACAAAATAAGTTATCGTGAAAATTCCAAGACGACCTAAAACTAATTTCGCAACTCTCCCCTTTTGGAATGATATTCAATCTTTTCTCATCCACTTCTTCAAATATTAATATATTTTCACCCACACACTTTCTCCCAATATTTTATCTTTTTATACTTCATCATAACTCTTCATGAAGGGACATGTTAATTTAAAAAGACATGACACCCATTAATTAAATAATTAATTCCCCTTTTTTTTATTTCATTTTTCTAAATACCATGGGAAAATACATTGGAAAATACCATGGTATTCCAAGCCCATGGGTTTGAAACCACCATTTCACTTTTTACTTTTTCATGTGCATCTTTTTTTTTTTAATATACTCATAAACCTACATATAAATCAATCTTGGAAATGTTGTGTTTATTTGTAAAGCCGTAATATGACAT
The DNA here is from genome assembly GCA_010110895.2 of Picea sitchensis. Taxonomy (NCBI): domain Eukaryota; kingdom Viridiplantae; phylum Streptophyta; class Pinopsida; order Pinales; family Pinaceae; genus Picea; species Picea sitchensis. Next base: position 8,746 of record SNQJ01S0099503.1, read on the forward strand.
TAATGAAAAAATTAATCCTTTGACATCAATGACAATAATTTCAACACTTTATATGGGTCAAATCTACGACGTTGCTTCACTGTAGAAGGGAATTTATTAGATTTTAAACCACATGACCATCTTAACCTTCTAAGGGTATGTATGTTGACTACATGATTCTTCTTCTATATTGTCGGTAAAAATATGTTATGCACTCATAGTTTTATGACAATTAATGACATGTGTGTCTATTTTGTAGTGTCATTATCCTTTGCTCATGCGTGTTTGTGTGAACCATGAATTCCCCTAGGACATGCAACGTGCCATATCAAAATTATTTGCATTTGTACATTGGATCATATCAAAGAAGATTCATATGGCTATCATTCCATGGTGGCGTTGAGAGATAATTCAGATTGTTTGTATGTTTGAGAAGGAATTGCCCACAAGTTTTATGGACTTGCAAGTCCATCTTCTTATTTACATACCTGATGAGATTGAATTAGTTGGGGTGCTCTCATTTCGTTGGATGTTCTTATTGGAGAGGTACATGCAAAAATTGAAGGGGTTTGTTCGATAAAGGGGAAAACTAGAGGTCTCTATGGTAGGGGGGTACATAGTATATGAGTCGTTCTATTATGCCAGTGAGTACATCAAGAAAATTGATGAAACACTAGGGGAAATGGTTTTGGATGGCCGATGGGATGAGGACAAAAGGGAAGGGGAGATACTTCAAACAAATAGAAAAATGATTGATAAAGAGTAAGTCACTTATATTTTGTCAAATTTGTATAGAGAAATTGTTTACACTGAAGTTGATAATATTTATTTGATCTCATACTATTTGTTTTGAATTCTTGTATACATTAGTGAATTTAGAAATTGATGCCATCAATAAATTCATTCTTTACAAAAGGGAGGCAAAGAGACCATGGGTTGCATTGTATGAAGAGAAAAAAAGGAAATGAGACAATGACAAGAAAACATTCAGACGGTTGAATGGTAGAAGCATGCCTTACCTCGATCATTTAAATAAAAATATGCCAAAAATATGTCCCAACAGTTGGGTGGTTGACCATATATAAGATAAATATGCAGTGTCTGATCATAACCCACGTGGATAATATATGTGTTAAATCCTATGTCTACACCTCTTCCTTCTATTCCTCCAACTATCCCATCCATCTCTTAACCTAACTTCTACTTAGTCTTTCTTCATGATGTGTTGAGTCATTTTCATTTGTTTCTATCATCCTTTATTTTCTTTTTATTAGTTCCTTGCTCTTTATAAGGCTAAGTCAAGTCATTATTTGAATTAAATAAGTCATATCACCATGGTTATATCAATTTTGGTTTGCAAAAAGGATAACTTAGGCCTATTGATGCAAAAAGATATTGATTTCAAGAATGCCCCCATTCTTGCAAACAACAAACATGCACTATTTTATGGGTTTTAATGTTTTAAAAAATATTTAAAAGTTTAAATAATAGTGCGTTGGCGCCCAACATGCATTTGCATCCTCTTTTGCACTCAAGATCGTGTGCATGTTTACCTTGTTCAACTATCATTACAAATTCTGTGCTAAGATCATGCATGTTTGTGCCTCGAGATTATTGCAGGGTTGTGTGTATTTATAATTATAGGTGGTAAGTAAACCCGAAACAACACATACCCTTGACTACCACCCTCCACAGAAGAAACTAAGTCATGATGGTATCACCTCGAGAACGCTAGAAATTGAACAGAACAAATCCAACAGGGCTCGAATTGTTCAAAGCTATAACAAAAATCAGGGATATATTTATCAGAGGAGAATGGTTTGACTTCATATACACCTTCAATGTACATCACACAAGAGTTTCCATAATCTTCGTGAAAAACTTCGATGGATTCCAAACTCAACTCGGGGACACCACCATCCATATTATAAAGCACTTCATCACTGGGGCATGCACTCTCCTGATTAGTGGTGAGAGATGGTTTGAAAAAGGTAAATTTCCAGCTGAAATATGAATTAATTTTCTAGTGGAAGAACACCAAAACCCTGATTGGAGGTAGGGCATCTCAATTATGTGGATTAAAGAAGAGTGGAGGGGCATTCTCTCTGCAGTTCAAATATATATCATGGGAGAAGGTATATTCTCAATCGTCCACTATTATCACATTAGATTCCTCATGCATTTAAATGGTGACAAGGAACTAAACCTCCCCTTTTATATGCTTAAAATCCTAACTAAGATGCCTAAGAGAATCCGAAATTACCTAGAATCGAATCATAGAATCCTCTACCACCAAGGATTCATTAAAATATTGGTTCTCTTTGCTTTAAGTGAATTGGATATTCCTTGGACATACTTTGTGGTGTCTTTAGGGTTACATGAAGAACAAGAAGTCATTCAACAACCAAAATAATATAAGGACGAGGTTTCCTAGGGAGCTAGGGTTTCCCCTGAAGCTAAGAGTTCATCCAAAGCCACCCAACGAGCCAAAAATAAGACCTTAATTAAAAATAAGAGGACCCGATCAAAGAAAACAATATTTATCACTCCACCAAGGGAGGAAATTCCTCGAAGACAATTGAGGTCCTCCACAGTGAAACAAAGGGAAAGGGAAAGTGGTAAGTGTTGGACAACTGAGAGGGGGGGGGTGAATCAGTTGTTACTGTGCTTAAAAAATTATGCCCATTTTAAACTCTTCATAGAACACTCAATGAAAATCACAATGATTCAGGGGAGTAAGAAATAGAATATTAAACATCAATCACACACATGAAATATACATAGATAGATATTTCTTGAGGAAAACCATAAAGGGAAAAACCTCTTCTTCTTGATATGATAAGTAATATTTATTTTATTTACATTATCATTATTATGAGCTCCAACTCCTCTTGAGGCTACAACTTCTGTTTTACAAATAACAACTTGTTGAGAGCACCAATTCTCTGATTTCTCTAGCACCCACTAGAAGGAAGCACCGAATCCCTGAGTGTTCTAGCACCAACTAGATGGAAGCACCAACTTCTAGTCACATAGGCACCAACCTGTATAATAGAGAACAATAGTTCTCCCTTGCACCACCTTGCCACCCTGATTTTTCTGGCTGCAACTAGATGGAAGATACAACTCCCTGTATTCAAGCACCCACTTGAAACTCTGAGGGCACCGGTCCTCCCTAGCACCTCCCTACCATCCTAAAATATAAATATTTGCCTTTTAAAAATTTATCACAGTGATACAACATTTATCTATGGCTTACCAGTCTCATTAGTGTTCTACTACACTGCTTAGCTCTGCCTGCATCAATGTCTCTCTCCTCGCGTCTGCTGCATTTTCTGTTCTTCTCTCAGATATGCATTTCTAATCCTTTCTTCTTTTGTGCTTCAAATCCTGCACACCACATGCTTCTACCCCCATGAATCACACTCCAACGTTGCCCTCATCTCTTCTCTATTCTTCACTTTTATACTCTTTATGCACCTTCTACATACTTCATTTTGTGCCTCTTCACTACATCACACTTCTCCCTGCAGGTAGTTCACTTCATCTCATCCTCACGACTGCATAACTAAATCGCAGTTCCTCCTTCATTTCTCTGTTCTGCATGTTTTTGTCACGTCAAGTCCTCTGCCTGATCATCATCACAACTCTTTGTCTTCTCTGGCAGTTATACTCAGTGTGTTCATCACCTGTAAGCGTTATGCTCAGATTCCTTAGCTTCTCTAGCTGTTGAAACTCTTCGTCTTCTCTGTTAGTTACAACCAATCAATTATGGATTCTTTGTCTTCTAGCCCCTTCCTTCGCATGACCACCGACGGTGACCAAGTGCTTATTCAAAAGAAATTTCCTGATTTCTGTCTAGTGAGCACTGGATCTATTTCACAAAATGACCTTGGGCTATGAGCTTCATGTGACCAAGCGTTTGCGGCGCGTCCAAGGGTGGTTTAGACCAAACTGATTTTCTCCCCGCAATTCACCACGAGCCTCCACGCGTCCCTTCTCCAAAACCATGGTTTCAATTGCGACCCACTCATGAAAAATTAAGGTTTGAGCATGTTCTGGCCCTGCAATGGAGCATTACCGTCGATCTCACGATATAGACGATGCTCTTGAATGAACGGTTCAGATCCATCCTCTCAATTCTGCAGACCAGATCTCGCCTTCCTCCATCAATGATTGAGGTTTCCTTCGTGATCTGGGCTCCAGGAGTTTCAAATCTCAAACCCTGCTGCTGCTAACTGGATATCTTCCAGAATGGAAGATCTGCTGACATCTGTCCTCTTCAATTGACATCTCTGCCTTCTTTCCTTTGTCCACGTGCAATCCTTGGTCTCAACGATCAGATGACACATGTCCCTCCAAACCAATGGACGAGATCGATTTCACGATTCGGGCTACGGGAGTTTCAATTCTCAATTTCTTGTTTTCTCCTGGAAAATTTCACCCAGAGTTCACGATCCAACGATGCGTGTCCCTCTTGGATCAATGGTCGAGATCTCCTTCATGTCTTTGGACTTCAAATATTTCAATTCTCAAACTCTTGTTCATCCTTCCTTTTCTTTTTCCCGGAGTTGACAATCCACTGACACATGTAATGTTAATCCAATGACTATCCTCCACTCTGGGACTTCACCCTTTGGGACTTCAGGTCTTTGGGCGAGTACTAGTGGTAAAAATCCCGAAGAAAACTCCCGGAGCAACATAACTCTTGTGTCACTCGATGACATGTCATGAGCCTAGCAACTACCACGTGTCACTCAGATTTGTGATTTCCATGTACCTGAAATGCTGAATCAACTTGACACTTGTCATTGTTTGATTGTGCCACGTGTCCTTACTGACATAGTCTGCCACTTATCCTTACTAACGTGATCCATTGACGTGGTATTCCATATGTCCTTCTCAAATAAACGATCCTACTTCTCCCTTTGATCGATGACTGTGATCAAATCTTGACTTCACGTGTCGGGTGTTTGAACGTGAACCAACCCTAACTCTTCCAACTCCCGATATTCAAAATACTCTAGATCAACAGCCCACGACCCTCTATGATCCAAGGATCTAGATCTTATCTAGACTTCGTGTTTTGCGAGTTCCTACAACTCTTACCTTTGAGTTTTCCAATTCACGAGTCATCGAAATGTTGATCTCTTACCACATGTCCTCTAGATCCAACGATTCATATCTTATTGCGATTTCGAATTTCATGGAGTTGGAGGATGGATCTCAGCCTTATCCTCTTCACATTTATACTGGATTTGATGGTTTTTGGTCCTCGATGCTCAGATCCAATGGATCAGATTTGTACTTCTCCTCTGGTTACTGGACTCTGATCTAATGGAAATCGGGTATTCAGGATTGGTGATCCAATGACCACTGTCGCTCCTCCTCTTGAGCTTTGGATTTCTCAAATCTCTAATTGTTAAAGGCCACAAACTTTGATCCTTCTGCAAGCCTTGATGTATGGGATCTCATCTACACATCTCAGAACGCTATCTCTCCTGAGCTTTTATCTCTGCCTACTGTTTGCCTCTTCACCCGAGCTTACGCTGTTCCTGTTTCACCATCAATGCATACTCTGATCTTTCCATCAATGAAAATAACACTCTGCCTATAAACATACCAACAATCTCCCCCTTTGGCATTGATGGAAACCCTAAATGGCTATACTAATCTGTTTGGACCTCCAACTATAGCATCTGGACTGCTCCTTTTCTCCCCCTTTGACATCAATGTCAAAGAAAACATGCTCCCCCTGAGCTGTGGAAATACTTGTTGGAGGTAGCAGGTAGTCAACAAAAACATACTCCCCTTGACAGGATGGACCCTCTTAGGTTGATAATGGGTTCACACTTAACTTCTCGCATAGATACTAAAACTGAGCTTTTGCAAGCAGTTTAGTGAAGATATCAACAATCTGATCTTTGGAAGGAATATAATGCAAATAAACAATAGTGTTGGTCACCTGTTCCCTCAAAAAGTGATACTTGATGGGTATATGCTTGGTCTTGGAGTGAAACACATGGTTCTTTGACAGATTGATTACATTGGTATTATCACAATGAATTGGGATCGATGCAATACATTTTACCTCCAAGTCTGCAAGTGTCTGAAACATCCAAAATACTTGGGTACAACATGTGGCAACTGCAATGTATTCAACTTCTGTAGTTGATAAGGAAATGTAACCTTGATTCTTTCTCAACCATGATACAAGGGAATCTCCTAAGAAGAATGCACCTCCAATCGTTCTTTTCCTTTCATCCACGCAATTAGCCCAATCAACATCTGAATAGACTGATAGTTGAAAATTCTGATTCCTAGGATACCATAGGCCATAGTCCATTGTTCCTTTCAAGTATCTAAATATTCTTTTGATAGCTAAAAAATGACTTTGTTTAGGTGCGGCCTGATACCTTCTTACCATTCCAACAACATTCATTATGTCTAGATGAGATGTTGTGATGTAAAATAGGCTACCTATCATAGAACTATATGAATCTTTGATCAACATCGGTGAATCATCATCCTTTATTAACTTGCATCAAGTGACCATCTTTATTAACTTACATCCAATGACCATAGGTGTTCTCATAGGTTTAGAATCTTCCATTTGAAACCTTTTCAACATTTCTCTTAGATATTTTTCTTGAGAAATAAATATTCCTTCAGACCTCCGAGTAATTTGTAGGCCAAGAAAAAATGACAATTACCCTATCATAGACATTGCAAATTTAGACTGCAAGCAAACCATTTTACCAATGAAGCATTATTACTACCGAAGATGATGTCATCTACATAGACCAACACAATGAGCAGAGCATTACCTTTTGTTTTGATATATAGATTGCTATCAACTGTTCCTCTCTTGAACCCTTTGTCTTGTAGATACATATCCAGTCCATGATACCAGGCACGAGGAGCTTGTTTCAACCCATATAAGGCTTTCTTCAGCTTGCAGACAAAGTCAAGGTTATCTGACAGTTGGAAACCCTCTGGTTGTTCCATATAGAGTTCTTCTTTTAGATATCCATTCAGAAAGGATGACTTGACATCCATTTGATAGACTTTAAACTGTTTATGACAAGCATAGGAAAGAAACATTCTAATAGCTTCCAATCTTGCTACAGGCGCAAATGTTTCATCAAAGTCCAATCCTTCTATTTGAGCATATCCTTTGCAGACCAATCTAGCCTTATTTATTAAAATATTTCCGCCCATTCATCTTATTTTTGTAGACCCATTTGGATCCTATTACATTTTTATTTGCTGGCCTAGGAATGAGTTCCCAAGTGTCATTCTTTTCAATATGGTCCAGTTCCTCATTCATTGATTTTAACCAATTTACATCTTCATTGGCTTCATTGAAGTTCTTGGGTTCCACCATGGATATGAAGGACATATGTGATTTCTAGGTGTTTTTGATTATCCTTCTCTTGGTTTTTACGCCTTTGTCTTTCTCACCAATTGTCTGAATTACAGGATGATTCTTTTGAATAATTCTGGAGGAAGAATTTGATGTTGTTTTCTGATTTGAGTCTGCCTAAGTATTTGCATCTTCATTTGACTCAGAGCCTTCTTGTTCTGATTCTTGGACCTGTTCAGCTACAACTTCACCTATATACTCTGTTGTTGATTCAATATTGTTCGCCTCTCTTACTGGGACTCCTTCATAAAATTTTATGTCAATACAATCAATCAATTTATGCAGCCTCTTATTATAGCATCTATATCCTTTGTTGTTTGTAGCATACCCTAAGAAGATGCCTTCATCAACCCTGTCATCATACTTGCCAAGGTTCTCATTATTATTCTTTATGTAGCACTTACGCCCAAAGACTTTGAAGTGTTTGATTGTAGCAGGTCTTCCATGCCACAACTCATAAGCTGTCTTATCACTGTGTGATCTGAGGTGAGATTTATTAAGAATATGGATTGCTGTGTGTATTGATTCTACCCAGTAGGCTTGACCAATTTTTTTCTCGTTCATCATTGACCTGGCCATTTGCTGAAATGTTCTGTTTTGCCTCTCAACTACTCCATTTTGCTGTGGGTTTCCTGGGATTGTGTATTCTCTTTTGATCCCATGTTTATCACATAACTCCTTGAAATCACTTGACATAAATTCTCCTCCTCTGTCTGATCTCACAACCTTTAATCTCTTTCATGTTTGATTCTCAGTTAAAGCCTTAAATATTTTAAATTTCTCAAATGCTTCAGTTTTTTCTTTGAGAAAAACAACCCAAGTGAGTCTAGAGTAATGATAAATGATCAACATGAAGTAGTTTTCCTTCCCTATGAATTCCTGTCTTGATGGTCCACATAGATCCATATGAACTAATTGGAGTGGTTTCTCTGTTGAAGTAGGGTTCTTGGGTTTAAACTGTGTCCTAGTTAGCTTTCCTACTTGACAGGGTTTACACATAGAATCTTGTGGCTTTGATATTCTTGGAAGATATTTTAGTGCCTCAAGATTTTCGAGCTTGATTAAGTGGTCAAAGTTTATATGTCCAAGTCTCCTATGCCATAACCAACTCTCATCATGTTTTCTTATATGACACTCTTCTCTATCTTCTTTAAGAATATATACATTATTATCTGTCCTTATGCCTTTAGCCACCACTTGTCCTGAATTTACAGAATTTATCTTACAATCTTTGGAAGTGAACACCACTTCACATCCTCTGTCACACATTTGACTTACACTGAGCAAGTTATGTTTCAACCCATATACAAGCAGGACATCATGGGCTTTTCCTTTTCCATTACTTAAACTCACCATCCCTTTACCCTTGATTTTACCTGGTTCATCATTTCCAAAGGTCACATTTCCTGTTTTCCTTTACTTATAGACATAAAATTATCATTGTCTCCAGTCATGTGCTTGGAAAATCCATTATCTATATACCAAGGGTCTTTTTGTTTTTGAGCTGAAAGTACTAGACAACAATTTTCACTATCTTTCTTTTTCCATGTGATGACATTTTTAGCTAAGGGTTTTATCTTTGTATCTATTTTGTAATTCTTCAGATGGCGGTTTGCATCTTTGTGGCCGAAGTTATGAAAGTTATAATATTCAAGCTCATTGTTCAATAGGTCAAAGTGATTGGTTCTACGTTGTCTATTCATTGGCTTCTTAGTTCTATGTTGTAAAGATTGTTTATTTCTTGACCTCCTCAGTTGCATGTCTCTAAACTTAATTTGACAATTTGCAATCTTATGACCAAAATTAGAACAATAAAAGCAGTAACCATAGAAGAAATTTTGGTACCTGAAGGGTGGCCTTATTCTTGGCAATTGTTGCTCCATCTTCTGACCTATTTGTTTTTGATCAGGGATCATATTGTATTTATTATCTTTTTTGTGACAGAGTACTCTCATGGTCTGATTGTCTACTGACTTGGAACTCGATCATATTTACTGTCTCTTTGCTTTCTGTTTCTTTGCTGCTTGAACCACTTACATAGCCTAAATCAATATTCAACAAAGAAGATCTCTGTTTGTTCAGAATGTCATTTAGTTTTGCCGAGGCTTTAATGCTTGGAATATTTTGGAGATACAATGCTTTAAACTTCTCCATCTCTTTTCTGGTTTTTACTACCTCTTCTTCCAAGGCTTCACATCTTGCCTTCTTTTCTGATAACTGTTGTTTCATGATGTCCTCTCTCTTCTTTGCCTCTTCTAAGTCCACCTTTAGCATGGAAAAGTCTTCATCAGGTTTTTTAGCATTCTTTTCAAACTACATCAACAACTGTTTTTATTTTTTCTTCTCGAGTCTGAGTCTATCAATATCTTCTAAGGCACTGATTAGTTCACCTTCCATATCAACCACAACTTATTCATAATTAACATAAATTACTGTGTTTTTATTATCATAATCCTCTTTGGCCATAAGCACAATGTCATTAACCTTATCTTCATAGGAAGAGTCACTATTTGTGTCTTCTAAAGAGTCATCATTATTTACACATAAACTTTTCTTTTTACCAAATCTCTTGGGTTTGTACTTCTTTTCAACTTTAGAATTATGATCTCGATTCTTGTGTGGATACTTAGATGCAAAGTGACCTATCTTTACACAGTTAAAAGACTTGAAGGGAAACTTGCCTTGATACTTCCCTGATCCTTTCTTTAGTCTTTTCACAAATTTTGCTTCAATTTCATCAGGCTCAGATTCCTCATTCTTATCTTCTTTAAAAGAAGCTTCTCTAGTGTTGGATTTATCTTTACCTATCCTCATTTCATATGTAGTCAACGTTCCTAGAAGTTGATCAGAAGATAAATCTTTTAGATCATTAATTTATTCTATAGCAGAGACCTTTGGGTTGAACCTATCTGTTAGAGATCTCAAAATTTTCTGAACTAAAAAGGCTTCCTTAATTTTTTCACCAAGAGATTTCATTGCATTTACTAGTTCTTCAACTCTCAGAAAGTACTTCCCAATAGTTTCATCTTCTTTCATCTGTAGATGTTCAAACTGTACTTTGTAGGTTTGAAGCTTGGCATCCTTTACCTTCTCATTACCTTCATAACTGCTAATGAGTTTGTCCCACATGTCTTTGACAGTTTGTAAGTGCATAACTTTTACAAATTATGCTTTTGCAAGCCCACTCAGAATAGAATTCATAGCCTTAGAGGTGAAGCTGAATTATAGCTTGTCAGCCTTATTAGCTAGTACAATTGGCTTTACATAACCAATATCTACCACATCCCAGACATCTGCACCTAAATCCATTATATAGGTTCTCATCCTAACCTTCCAGAAGGAAAAGTTTGTTCCATTGAATAGAGGGGCCTTATTGGTTGAAGTTCCTTCATGGATTGACATGTTTAAGCTTCTTGATCTACCTTTAAATAAAAGGAACCGGATCTGATACCAATTGTTGGACAACTAAGAGGGGGGGGGGGTGAATCAATTGTTACTGTGCTTAAAAAGTTATGCCCATTTTAAACTCTTCACAGAACATTCAATGACAATCAAAATGATGTAGGGGAGTAAGCAATAGAATATTAAACATCAATCACACACATGAAATATACAAAGACATATATTTCTTGAGGAAACCCATAAAGGGAAAAAAAATCTTCTTCTTGATATGATAAGAAATCTTTATTTTATTTACATTATCATTCTTATGAGTTCAAACTCCTCTTGAGGCTACAACCTCTATTTTACAAGAAGCAACTTGTTGAGAGCACCAACTCTCTGATTTCTCTAGCACCCACTAGAAGGAGGCACCGAATTCCTGAGTGTTCCAGCACCAACTTCCATTCACACATGCACCGACCTATATAACAGACAACAATAGTTATCCCTTGCACCACCCTGCCACCTTGGTTTTTCTGGCTGCAACCAAATTGAAGCTACAACTCCCTGTATTCAAGCACCCACTTGAAACTCCGAGGACACTAGTCTTCCCTAGAACCTCCCTACCACCCTGAAATATAAATCTTTTTCCTTTTAAAACTTTATCACAGTGATACAAAATTTATCTATGGCTTACCCGTCTCATCACTGTTCTACTGCACTGCTCATCTCTGCCTACATCAGTGTCTATCTCCTCATGTCTGCTGCACTTTCTGTTCTTCTCTTAGATATGCATTTCTGATCCTTGATTCTTTTGTGCTCCATCTCCTGCACACCGCATGCTTCTACCCCCGTGAATCACACTCCACCGATTCTCTCATCTCTTCTTTGTTCTGCGTTTTTATACTCTCTGTGCACCTTTTGCATACTTCATGCCACGCCTCTTCATTGTGTCACACTTCTCCCTATAGGTCGTTCACTTCATCTCATCCTCACGACTGCATAGCTAACTTGCAGTTCCTCCTTAACTTCTCTGTTATGCATGTTTTTGTCACGTCGAGTCCTCTTCCTGATCATCCTCATAGCTCTTCGTCTTCTCTGGTGGTTATACTTAGTGTGTTCATCATCTGTAGGCATTATGCTCATATTCCTTAGCTTCTCTAGCTATCGAAACTCTTCATCTTCTCTTTCAGTTACAGGCAGTAAATTATGAATTCTTTGGCTTCTAGCCCCTTATTTCGCATGACCATTGGTGGTGACCAAGCACTTATTCAAAAAGTTCTTCCTGATTTCTGTCTAGTGAGCGCTGGCTCCATTTCACGATATGAACTTGGGCTATGAGCTTCATGTGACCAAGCGATTGCGGTGCATCCAAAGGTGGTTTAGACCAAACTTCTTTTTGCCCCACAATTCACCACGAGCCTCCACACGCCCCTTCTCCAAAACCATGGTTTCAATTGCGAGCTGTTCATGAAAAATTAAGGCCCGAGCATGTTCTGGCCCCGCAATGGAGCATGATCGTCGATCTCACAATCTTGAAGGTTCTCTTGAAAGGATGGTTCATATCTGTCCTCTTAAGTATGTGGACCAAATCTCTCCTTCCTCCATCAATGACTAAGGTTTCCTTCATGATTCGGGCTCCGGGAGTTTCAACTCTCAAACCCTATTGCTGATGACCGGATATCTTCCAGAATGGAAGATCTGCTGACATTTGTCCTCTTCAATCGATGACTCTAGCTTCTTTCCTTTTTCCATGCGCAATCCTTGGTATCAATGATTAGATGATACATGTCCCTCTAAACCAACGGACGAGATCGATTTCGCGATCTGGGCTCCGGGAGTTTCAATTCTGAAGTTCTTGTTTGCTTCCAGAGAATTTCACCTAGAGTTCTTGATCCAACGACACGTGTCCCTCTAGTATCAATGGTCAAGATCTCCTTCATGTCTCCAGACTTCATATATTTCAATTTTCAAACTCTCGTTCATCCTTCCTTTGCTTTTTCCTGGAGTTGACAATCCACTGACGCATGTCCTCTTTAATCCAACAACTATCCTTTGCTCTAGGACTTCGACCTTCGGGAATTCAAGTCTTTGGGCGAGTAGTGGTGGTAAAACTCCCAAAGCAAACTCCTGGAGTGACATAACTCTTTCGTCACTCGATGACGTGTCATGATCCGAGCAGCTACCATGTATCACTTGGATTTGTGATTTTCATGTACTTGAAATGTCGAATCAACTTGACACTTGTCATTTCTGATTGTGCCATGTGTCCTTGCTGACATAGTCTGCCACCTGTCCTTGCTGATGTGGCATGCCATATGTCCTTCTCGAATCAATGGTACTCATTCTCCCTTTGATCGATGACTGTGATCAAATCACGGCTTCGCGTGTCGGGTGTTTGAACATGAGCCAACCTTGTCTCTTCCAACTCCCAATATCCGAAATACTCTAGATCAACAACCCATGACCCTCTATGATCCAATAGTCCATATCTTATCGGGACTTCACATTTTTTGAGTTCCTACAACTCTTACCTTTGACTTTTCCAGTTCATGAGTCAGTGGAATGCTTATCTCTCACTAGGTCTCCTCTAGATCCAATGGTTCACATCTTATCGTGATTTTGCATCTCACGGAGTTGGAGGATGGATCTCGGCCTTATCCTCTTCACAGTTATACTGGATCCGACGGTTTTTGGTCCTTGGTGCTCAGATCCAGAGGATCATATCTGTACTTCTCCTCTGTGCTTCCTCTGGTTACTGGACTCTGATCTAACGAACATCGGGTATTCGAGATTGGTGATCCAACAACCAGTGTCGCTCCTCCTCCTCCTAAGCTTTGGCTTTCTCAAATATCTAAGTGTCCAAGGCCGTGACATTTGATCCTTCTGGAAGCCTTGATGTATGGGATCTCGTCTGTGCATCTTAGAACACTATCTCTCTTGAGATTTGATCTCTCCTACTGTTTGCTTCTTCACCCAAGCTTATGCTGTAACCTGTTCTTGTTTCGCCATCGATGCATACTCTGATCTTGCCATCAATGAAAAACACTCTCTAGCTATAAACATGCCAAGAATAAGGTCTATATCAAAAACTATATTAGGTAGGAAGAAGAAAAACCTAGCCCAACAAACCACTTGTCTCCTGAACATTTAGAATATAAACCCATGCCCACCGCTATCCAGGAAGATAGAACTCCCAAGCTAAAAATAAGTAGGCAGAGGAAGAGTCAGCAAACTAGTCTTGAGATTGCTGCAGCATAATTTGTATCATTAGACACCCAGGTTCAGATTCCCCCTATGGAAAAGTAGAGTAAAAATATAAAGGGGAGTCAGGTCCCTGGAATTCCAAGCAAACCCGACAAAAAGACCAGTCTCACAAACAAGTTAAGGTTGAACTCCAAGGAATTGTTTAATCCATCCTTAAAGGAGAAAAATCCCATAGTGATTGAAGATTAGGATACTGAAGAGGACCTCTCTTAATTTTCCAACATGGAGGAGATGGCCATACATACATTAAAGGGGATGACAGGGGATAAGGACTTGAAAAAGCACATTGAAGGGGATACCTAAGGTGTCAAATCTATTTTTGTAAAAGCATAGTACATTGCTGATCCAGAACTAGAACCAGATGTGGTGGACACTGGCCCATATCTTGAGAAATATTCTGATGACATAAGCCTAGATACATAACAGGTCCTGAGAATATTTTACAGGATTTCAAATCAGACATCAAAGGGAAAATGTTAATGGTGCATGAACCTGTGAGAGACACTGCTGATTAAAATCTTGAGAAAGCACCTAGATATGAAATGAGACCAAGGAAATCCAAGCTTTCCATCGACCTCAATAAACCTGTTGCCGAGGAAGATCATGGGCTAGAAAATGGAAGCAAAGTAAAGGCATAAATCAAGCCAAAAATTGAAGCTGACAGGGACATGGATGACAACAATGTGTAGGTGTAAGATCTCAAGAAGAAAAATGCCAACATGAGGCCACAAATCCAGAATCTACAACAAAAAAAATAGTGTCTTGAGCTGCAACACACAAAGCTATAGAATACATATCAGAAGTTGCAAAAGAAACACCATAAAATCTGCATGTTCTTGAAGTCGATTATCTAAATTTCTACTATTGTTAAAGAAAAAATGAAATCAAAGCCTATGCCATCTTGGTATACCACTATTCAGGGTTTGTCTCCAGTTATTGGCATGCATGGGCATCAATGCAGAGTCAACTGTCAGCTACAAATTATGAAGACTTTGTTATGCATCTCTTTCACTCCAGTTATTAGCAGTAGTTCCAGTTGCACTGATAGAATCTTTTTGGGGTTTAGTTAGAGGTATTAATGACACTTGTAATAAATTGCTATTTTTTATAAGAACAATGTTTTTGTTAAGGTCGAATTGATGGGGATTTATCCCTATGAATTGACACTTCAACCCAACTCGACTTAGTTTAAAGAAATGTTTACAAGTTGTAATTAGGAAGTAATAGTGAAGTTTGTATCTATAGGATCTAGTTGTAATGTAAAGTTGAACTTTAGAGATTATATCCTAGATAGGTAATTGAACCCTCTTATGATAATGATAAATAAATGGATCATTGAATGAAAAAGGGTTCAGTTTTTAGAGGTATCAAGAATCCGGATTTTGGTTGGGATTTGAAGCATTAAACTGTTAAGTTTTCCACTTGGTGAATATAATGTTTGGTGACAGACTGTGTTTTCTCAAATCTTGTTTGTCTTATTATCTTATCTAGATGAAAATTGAAATGTATACAAAGCATTGTTTCGAATCCTTTCAGCGAGTGTCTCAATGAACGTTTTATTTTCATGCAACTTGATTTCAACTATTGTTTCAGTGAATAGTTTATTGTCATACAACCTGTTTGGAGGATTTGTGTCTAGGTACATCTTTTGGATCTGAAATATCATTTTAAGTCTGAAATTTCATACAAAAAGTGACAAAGTGTATGCTTGCTAGTATTTCCTCTGTTTTTATCTTTATATCTTTATATGTTTACTAGAATGCATGCCACCAGCTAAGGAAAACCTTGTAGCTGATGTTGTTGAACAACCCAAGTATATCCCTGTCCTTGAAAACTCATCTATTCATAGGCCATCAAAACAAACAAACATAATTAATAAAAAACCAATCATTCCAACAACTGAGGTGGCCTAGCTCTGCCCTTAGTATCCAGGTGCAGACCTTAGGACCAACATCTTCTAGCTTCATTGCCAGGGAATGGAGTAATGAAGGAATATTTCCCTGAGAGAATGAAAATGATCAGATATGATCTTTGATGGTGAAAAAATATTAGGCACAAAATTGATTGTCGTATTTCACTTGGCGACTCCACTGAATGAAAAACTATTAAGGAATTCTGGCTCCCAGGAAGGGATTCAGGAAATCAAACTATGCGAATACTAAAGCCTTAAAAACCAACCTTGAACTTAATGGTGACACACCAACTCCTGATCCAAAGAGACAATTAAAAAATTATACCATTTCTTAGAGACACCCCTTGCCATCTAAAGGCAAGTCTACAGCTGAAAAACTTGCACCTGTCCTCAACAAGAAGCAGCCCAAGATTGTTAATTTTGAAAATCCCCTTGTAATTAGCCCTCAAATATCTCCTGTCTAAAATTTTGCCTCATCATCTTCTCAAGCAACTACACCAACATCTCCTCCTCAGCCTTAAAGCCCAGTTGTACCAAACATGGATGTCAACAAGATGGAAGCCATCATTACAGCCAGGTATGCACCTTTAGTGCTTCCTCAAAACTTAAATGCATTTCCAACAGGGGACTACATGAAATATCTACCCAGATAGAATGGTGAAGGAGATGTTACTGTTGAAGAACATCTGGTAACATTTTAAAGCTTTGCAAACAATTTTAACATTGAACATGTAGATGTTTGGAGCCTGGATGGGGAGGCAATGAAGTGGTTTCATGGTCTAACTCTAGCTTCTATCACAGGTATTGAGGAATTGGATGAGGCATTTATAAAATAATGGGGAGATAGGAGAGATTACCTGTACTACATCACTGAGTTTGCGGCTTTAAGAAGGAATAATGGTGAGTATGTGTCATAATTCACTAAGAGGTTCAATAATATGTATAACAATATCCCTTATGAGATCAATCCAATTGAATGCTCAACCAAGATCACATTTGCAAATGATTTTGATGGTGAATTTTATCTCCTGTTAAGGGAGAGAAGGTCCACCACCTTATTGTCTATGCAAGAGGAAACCATTGAGGTTGAGTCTAACACCTTAGCATTAGAAAAATTGAAGGACAAATCAGATAGGGACAAAAAGAAGAAGAGGGAAGATCTTCCCTCTTCTTCTAACCCAATAGAATTTGACTTAAAACTAGATGAGGTGACCCGAACATTGAAATCCCTAACGTCATAAATAACTAAACTGAAATGGGAAGCCAAACAACTAAACAAACCATATCAGGATGTTGGAAACATGAATACTAATTGGTTTAGAAGGCTTAATAATGCCCCTCAAATCATGTAGAGGGAGAGGAGGAATGTTGAAGATAAAAGGGTTGTTCCTCCTTTTCAAAACAATGAAGTTGAGGATATGGATGAGAGTAATGACATTGGAGATGACTTTGCAGTACCGTTTGATGAAACTGACCTCTATCTTAGTCATCTGACCCATCAAGACTATGGAATCTCTCAGTTTGCAAACCAGTTTGATGATGATGGAAAGGCATAAGAGATCTTTCAAAGCCAACCTCAAAATAAGTATGACTTAAGGCCCAGTCCAGGGGGTCCAAAAAAAATATTCCCATTTAGAATAAGAAATCAGATCTTCCTCCCAAGCAAGGTCCAAACAAAGACACAAAAAATAAATCCAATCAACAACAAAAGCAAACTAAATATGTTGTTCCAGAGGTAAAAGAAGCAAATAGACAACCAAATTCTTTTAACATAGATAATGAGCTAAGCAAAATCAAGATTCATGTACCTTTGAAAGAATTACTGAAAAACGAGCCTTTGAAGAAGTCTACCATGAAGGTTTTGAAGCCACTTGCTCCTACTATCTCTTTTGATGTGATAAGCTTGTAGGATGAGAACCCTGCTATTACTGTTGGCCCACACATTGAATATGGGATGATGCTTCCCCACCTTTTTACATATCCTTGAATGTCCATGAAAAAATCCTTCATAACTTCCTAATTGACTCAGGGGCCTCTCATAATGTCATGCCTAAGGTTTTCATGGAAGAGCTAGGGATAGAAATTACCAAGCCATACCAGGGCCTTTACTCTTTCTATTACAAAAAGGTTAAATGTTGGGATTAGTGAAGGATCTGGTTGTTTCTCTATCTTAGTTTCCCATGAAAAGCGTGGTTATGGATATTGTTGTAGTTGATATACCTCCCAAGTTTGACATGATTTTATCTAGGTCATGGTCCAAGAAAGTATGAGGATCCCTGTAGATGGATCTCACTTATGCGACCATCCCTGTTTTTAGAGGAGAACATAAAATATTGTATAGAGAAGTCAGGTTGGTTTACATTGTGAGTGATCATCAGAATCTAGATAATCATCCCATTTATGCTGTAGAGGATGAAATTGGGTCATCTATTTTTCATATTAATGATGATCCTACATAAATATCAGTCAACAAATGTAGAAATCAACCATAGATATACCAAGGAAATGAAGTATGAAAGATGTATTTTGATGGATCATCTTCAAAGGAGGGTTATGGTGCTGGCATAGTTCTCATTTCCCCTTTGAAGGAGGTGGTGTCACTCTCATACAAATTAGAATTTGAAACAACCAACAACAATATAGCAGCGTATGAAGCCTTAGTGTTGGGGTTGAGAGCTGCTAAGGATATGACCATTGACAAATTGGAAGTCTTTGGTGATTCTGCCCTGGTTGTTAATCAAGCGAAGGACATTTATCAAATAAAGCAATTGAGGATAAGACAATACATAAATGAGGTATGGGACATAGTTGACAATTTATTTCTGGCTTTCAATATTTCCTCTGTCCCTAGAGATGCCAATCAAAGGGAAGACTCTTTAGCTCTAGTTTCTAGTACCTTCAGGCCTCCCATTGGTCCAAATGTCAAATATGAGGTGTAGGTTAGACACAAGACAACTACAACATACAATATTAAGCACTAGAAGGTATTTAGTGATGATTTGAATCTCAAGATATTTCTGCAAATTGTTGAGGAATTCTCAAATATCTCCATTGATCAAGAGAATGAGGAAGATGAAAAAAAAAATCAGCAGGCACCTCCTTTTCTGAACAGGGTGGCTAGTCACGACATTATAGAGCTCAATACAAATCATATTCCAAGGGGATTAGTGCCACTGGAGAGGGTTTTTGACATCAATGATGTCTCTAGGAAAGATTCTATTCAAAGTCAGGAACATGAGGTTGTAGAATACAATATTGGGATAGTTGCAATTCCCAAAATTGTCAAGATATCCAGAGCATTGTTAGATGAGCAGAGAGACATGTATGTTAGCCTTAT
The DNA here is from genome assembly GCA_010110895.2 of Picea sitchensis. Classification (NCBI taxonomy): domain Eukaryota; kingdom Viridiplantae; phylum Streptophyta; class Pinopsida; order Pinales; family Pinaceae; genus Picea; species Picea sitchensis. Next base: position 28,048 of record SNQJ01S0099503.1, read on the forward strand.
GAAATTTTTTGCTGATATTTTTGCATGGTCTTAAGAGGACTTGAAGACCTTTGATACTAACATCATTCAACACAATATTCCTCTGAAGGTGGGCTCAAATCCATTTAGGCATAAAATTAGACAATTTAATCCTCTGTTAATGTCTATTATTGAAAAACAATTGAAAAATATGCTTGATGCCAAAATCATTATGCCCTTGAGATATTCATATTGGGTGTCCAACTTGGTGCCTATCAGGAAAAAGAGTGGAGAAATATGATTATGTTTGGACTTCATAAACCTGAACAAGTGTTTGTTGAAAGAAAACTATCCATTTCCCAAGATGGACCATATTTTGCAAAGGGTAGTAAGTGCCCACATAATTTCCATGTTGGATGGTTATTTTGGACACAACCAAATAGTAGTGCTTGAATAAGACAAAGAAAAAAATTCCTTCACTACCACATGGGGCACATTCATGTATGAAAAAATTCCCTTTGGCCTGATGAATGCAAGGGACACCTTTAAGAGGGCCATGTAAATTGCATTTGTGGGTGAAAAGGACAAGTTCATGGTGATTTACCTTGATGACATCACCATATTTTCAAAGTATGTTGATGAACATCTACAACACCTTGAGAAAATATTTCAAAAATGCAGAAGGTATGGAATCTCTTTGAATCCCCAAAAATCCCATTTTGCTATGTTAGAAGTGTTGAATTTTCATCTCAAGATATTAACTAGATTAGTGTTCTTAAAATTTTAAAAAATCATTATGATAACTGCATATAAAGGATCATTGAAAGAATAACATCCATAACATACACAAGATTTACCCTGGGAAAACCCTCAAGGGGAAAAACCCAACAAAACTTCCTCAATATAGTTTCAACAACCAAGAACAATGCCTCTCTCCAAGAGAGAACTGATGAAGTAGAATATCCTTCTCAAACCCTTGACTAGGGAAGAGTAGCATACCACATAACCAAGATAAACTCAAGAGATGGACCAAGCTTCTCCATGAAATCACCTCCTAGCTGCAATAGCGTCTCCCTCTAAGACTTGCACACTTTTCTCTTGCACTAGAGAGCTTGTCTTGTGTGTGGTCCAAATGAGGCACTAGCCTCTCTTATAAATACTAATTTGGCCAGCCTAAAATTAGGTCTGGGATGACCTGATAGTTTGTTAGGGCACAATAGGGTCGACCTTACAAAATACACTTTATAAAATATATTTGACCTTTTTACTTTGGCACAATAGGGACGACTTGACAAATGACACTTTATAAAATACATTTGACACTTTACAAAGGCGCAATAGGGACAACATGAATAATTACAATACAATAAGAATATATTCTAGTGCTAGCCAAAAATTTAACACCCCCTCTTAGTGAGGAAGGTATTCTTCTCAACATGATCATCATCATTGCTTCTGTGCTTTTGCACACTTGGTTATTGTCTTGTTGTCATTTCACAGATCTATATGTCATAGGAAGTTTTCAAATTGTACATCATGCATCCAATACATTACCAACATCTCAAAAGTGGGCTCAATAGTCATTGCGGGGTTCCTTCCATCTCACACAATGCTGGGCATCTATCTTTCGCTAGGAACTAACCGACCCAAAGTTCGGCCACTAGCCCCAGGCTAGTCCTCTGGTTGGAACACTAGTCCTCTGGCTCCACATAGACCAGGAATATAACCATGAGGGTTAGGTGATATAGTGCACACACACTACCCATCTAGCCCTAGGCTAGGAATCATCCGACCCAAAGTCTGGCCACTAGCCCTAGGCTAGTCATCCTCCAACCACATAGGTTGGCCCTCCAGCTATCAAGGAAACACACCCTCCCTGAAGGATCCATGATTTGCAATTCCTGAAGCTGGGAACACACACCCTCCCTGAAATATCCACGTCTACTAACCTTGTGCGAGGTCAAGCTGACTGATGCCACAGTCAGTGCCCAAACATGAACCTGTTATTACTACACCACACTATGTTACACCTGGAGTCACATCTGTAACACATCAGTCCCTCTCATGAGGGAAATTCCTTCTGGACCACAATAATATTGTCTCTGAAGTACTCAAACTTCACTCTCAATAAAGGATTATTCAACATGTCTTCTACCTGCTCGTCGATAGGAACATTGTAACACCCTGTTTCTCCCAGTGTGTAAAAGTAACTGGACTGGCCAAGAACTATGGAAAACTCAGAAACGTGAATATGTGATGTGAATGGACCTTGTGGAAAAGGTCGATGAATGTGAATAATATTATGAATTTATATTGCAGGACTGCTGAGAGGGGATATGTTGAAAAAGAGACCACGATAGCTGCAGAAAGGTGATGGAAGGCACCTGGAAAGGTGGCATTAACTTCCACCGAAAAACAATACCGTATTTGGACTTCACTGGCCTGAAGAACCAAAAGCGGCTCGTTGGCCCCAAATTAAATTTCTCACAGGCTGGTAGGTAGATGGCTCCTCAGGAATTAATGAGGGATGGGGAGGTGAACCGCCCATCTGTAGAGCCATCAGGCCTGACCAACATGAGGGAAATTGTGCCACACACATCCTGGCAAGAGGATAAGGTGTGGGGGAGAAGTGATTGGGGGGCAGACGTGAGGGGAGAAAGAGAACTCTGGCGATATGCAGAGGGAGTGATAACAGAGAGGAAGGAGAGTAACCTTCACTCCTGGTCACTGGAAAACAGAGACGCCGTCTCACAGCATCGTGGTCTCAGCTCGGGGGTGGCTAGTGGTAAATACGGTAGGAGTCGCTGAGCCTACGGTTGGGTGGAAACGAGCACCCCTCTCAGCAGTTGCATAACCCCTGGTGTTACTTTCTGATAAGTGTTTTGCCTTTGGCATCTTGAAATATATATATTCTAACATTTATGATCATAAGCTGTGAAATTGTGAATGATTTCATTATAAGAATGTCTGTATGGTGTCTTGATCAGTACTGGTAGTTGTATGTTTAT
>SNQJ01S0099503.1:31023-45792 GCA_010110895.2 Picea sitchensis
CATTCATAGAGCCATCAGGCCTGACCAGTGTGAGGGAAATCACGCCAGATGCAACCTCGCAAGAGGATAAGGCATGGGGGAGAAGCGATTGGGGGGCAGACGCGAGGGGAGAAAGAGAATTCAGGCGATATGCAGAGGGAGTGATAGAAGAGAGGAAGGAGAGTAACCTTCTCTCCTGGTCACTGGCAAACAAAGACGCAGTCTCACAGCATCGTGGTCTCAGCTCGGGGGTGGCTAGTGGTAAATCTGTTGGGAGTCGCTGAGCCTACGGTTGGGTGGAAATGAGCATCCCTCTCAGTAGTTGCATAATCCCTGGTGTTACTTTCTGATAAGTGTTTTTCCTTTGGCATCTTGAAATATATGTATTCTAACATTTATGATCATAAGCTGTGAAATTGTGAATGATTTCATTATAAGAATGTCTGTATGGTGTCTTGATCAGTACTGGTAGTTGTACGTTTAGATGGAAAGACTACGTATGGATTATGTTCTCATAAATCATTATTTATATGTGTACTGATCTAATTCATACTTCACGTCTGGTTCTCGGGAGATTGATACCCTTATCTGCCTCAGATAGTACCCTGGGTAAACCTCCCCATAGAGATACCCTTCTTGAAAAGCCCATCAAGAACCTGTAAGGAGGACGTGAAGGTGCAAGGCCTTAAGAAATCCTTGATAAGTATCAAATCGACGGACGAGATCCCGTTGTGAGATCTGTGGTCACTCACGACCGTCAGATACGAAGAAGAATCTGGAAAGTTAAGTGCCTTAACGTTGATAGGTGGTGATCAACGGACGAGATTCCGTCGAGAAATCTGTGGTCACTCATGACCGTTAGATTTGGTAGGAGAAAGTAGGATGTTAAGTGCCTTACCCCTGTGACTTTCTGTGTCTTCATGGGTAGCAAAGAAGTCGGGACCATAGATCCCAAGGTCCATGAGAGCATCCAGACCATTGATCTTTCCATGTCCAGGGAGTCGTGGGAGAGCACACAAGTTAGGAACCTGTCTGAGTCATTAGATCTCGGATGGAAAACCCGACAGCCGTTGGATCTGTCAGGAGATACCCGAGAGTTAAACCCCCAGTGTATAGGGGCGAAAACCCCGAAATATATCTGGACCGTCCAAGTAATAGAGGCCACGTGTCAAGAGATTTTCCACTTCGGGAAATCAGGAGTAGAGAACTCGGGAGTTCTAGTGACGAAAGATCGGGGCATCCCATGGTAGAAACTTCGAAGTAGATTCAGGTCATTTGATTAAAGGAGGTCATGTGTCGTGAGATTTCCCATTTTGGGAAATTGGGAATCTAGAACTTGGGAGTTCTGGTGATGAGAGATCGGGATGTTCCATGGTGGAAATCCTGAAACAGTTGTAGACTGACCGATTTCGGGAGGCTACGTGTTGAGAGATTACCCGTTTCGGGAAATCGGGGATCGGGGATTCGGGAATCCCGTTGACAAGAGGTCGGGCTCTCGCCTTGATAAATTCTGACGGAAGAGAGACTGTGGTCATATGGGAAGAGGTCCTATTGACCAAGGCATAACCCAAGGGGATAATCACTGATTGAGGCTCGTTCAACACTTCGGCGTTTTGGCATTCGGGATATCGAAGGGCATGTTCCCCTGTGCTCTCAAACCTCGAAATCTAGACTTCTAAACATCGAGATGTTAGCATGTCGTTAGGATCTAATGAATGGATAGGATCCTCTCGAAGGATATAGGGTCTGGGATGACCGTGAGATGTGAGGAAGAGATGCTGTCTTTAAGCTGGGGCGCGAATGCACATTAGGGTAAGTAGCAAGCAGATCTGGACGACCAGTGTCCACCCGCCCAGATCTATGGCTGAGGCTTCATTCCAGAGTCCCCTTGCTATTCTTCCTTTAGCAGTGAGGGGGGGGGTCTGGAATCGAACGCACAACTCTTGAATGGTTAGGATTTATTCACCTTGATCAATGACATTCGGGCGAATTCTGGACCCCCCTNGGGAGGTCCGGAATGGTGTGGCGTGTGAAGCGGGACCACCTCCTGTCACGTCGCCCTTCGGGTCATGTTTCACCTCTCGCCACCTGTACTCCACTCAACCGCATGACAGGGCCGTTCCTAATGGCCATTTGCTAACCCTGTAGGGATTCATCCCTATTGGCCAGTCGCTAGCCCTGTCAGGGTTTGACGGTTGTAGAGTCGAATGATTCAACATTCGTGTAGCGCCGAGTTGTGAATTACTGAGAGGATCCATGGTTATTTGACCTGTGACCATGACCCATGATCACATGGGAGTAGATAGAGAAAGAGCTAGCTTACGCTAGGCCTCCATAGATATTTCAGGGGCTCTGATTCTGTAGAAAGCAATGAAAAATTTGATTATGGTAGTGGGTGCATTACAAACATACTGGAGATTTATCGCTCCCTTCTGTACCATATCTCAGATATAATGATACTCGATCTTGATATTCTTGGACCTATCATGACATACTGGGTTCTCTGACAACTTTATGCAGCTCTGGTAGTCACAAAGTTGAGATCAAACAATCCTGTAATCAACTTTTGAAGCCATACTGCTGATTAAGATATAGGTCACCTCCAACTCAAGATCAAACAATCATGTAATCAAATTTCTAAGCCATACTTCTTCACCACAAGATGAACATGTTGCCACATACTCTACCTCGGTTGAAATGAGCGCCACACAAGTCTGCTTCCAACTGAGCCACGAGATCACAACTGATCCTAAACTGAAGCAACATCTGGATGTACTCTTCTATTCTGTGACACCGTCTTCCCAATATGAATATGTGTAGCCTTAAAGTCTTATCTCACGATTCGAGATGTATCTGATTCCATAATCAATTATACCCTTCAGGTACCTCATCACGTGTTTTTCAGAAATCAGGTGAACATGTCTAGGATCAACCACATACCAACTCAATGTGTTCACTGCAAAACATATATCTGACCTTAAGTTCTTCAAGTACATCAACAAACCAATAATCTGTTTATATATGGTGGCATCCACAATCTCTGAAGTTGTATCACACAACAACTTCAAGTTTTCTACCATCGGTGTGGAATGGATTTGCAATCCAACATCCTGAACCTCTTTAGGATCTCTACTGCATATTTTCCTTAGTTAATGAAAATCCCATCTGGTCTTTGTCATACCTTCATACCTAAGAAGTAATGCATCATGCCTAGGTCCTTCATCTATAATTCTCCAACAATTTTCCTCTTACTCTCAGCAATGAGCTTCATGCTTCCTTTCAAAAACAAATCATCCACGCACAGTAGCAATATCACATGTTCACCATCCACAACCTTGAAGTAAAGGTTGGAACCTGCAATACTCTTGGTTAAACCCAAGCTCATCAGGAAATTGTTTATCTTTCCATACCAAGCTCTGGGAGCTTGATTCATCCCATACAAGGATTTATTCAACCTGCAAACATATGACTTCCTGTCATGTGTCTTGAATCCTTGTGGCTGATCCACATACACTTCCTCTTCTATGACACCATTCAGGAAAGTTGTCTTCACATCCATCTGGTGTAACTTCCATTTCATCATTGCAATTATCACAAGAATGGTCCTAATTGAAGTGTATCTCACCACAGGAGAAAATGTATCCTCATAATCTATTCCTTCTTTCTAGGAGAAACCTCGTTCCGTGAATCTTGCCTTCTACTTCTCTATGCTGCCATCTGCTACATGCTTTATCTTGTAGATCCACTTGGAACTGACGACTATATTTTTCTTTGGTCTCAGGACCACATCCTAGACATCATTATTTATGATTTACTAGTATTCTTCAATCATGGAATCCTTCCATTCTTTCTTCTCTGCAGCCTCTTCATCACAGGTAGGCTCTGCATAAATGATGTTTCTCAACAATTCTACATAGATAGAATATGGCTGTGGTTTCTTTCTTTCTCTGAACGATCCATCTGGGGCTCCATAATTTTCTTCATCATGAATAATCTCATGAGCCCGAGTTGGCCTTCTCTTCTTTGCAGTCCTATTTGTAGGTCTTTTTGGTTCTACCACATCATGATGTTCTTCTGGTACTACATTAGTTACTGCATCTGTATATGAAACTCTAGGAGCTACATGTTCCTCATCATGAGCCTCATATGTATGGTTCTGTCTCGATCTATTGAAGGCTGCATCCTCATCAAAGGTAACATCTCTTCTAGTCTCAATCTGCTTGCGACCAGGAATGTAAAATTTTTATGCCTTCAATATCTCGCTGTATATGACAAAGATACCCTTCTTTCCTGAAAGGTCCAACTTGGATCTCTTGTCCTTGGGGACATTTACATATACTAGACAACCAAATATTCTCAAATGGATGACCTCTGGATTTTCACCTATAAACATCTCTTATGGTGTCTTGTTCCCAAGTACTCAGTGTGGACTCATATTCTTCACATACATAGCCGTCCTAGCTTCTTCTTCCCACAAATGCATCGATAAGTCTTGATCATGAATCATGGATTTCACTGCTTCCATGATTGTTATGTTCTTTCTCTCTGCCACATTATTCTGCTAAGGATTTTAGGGAGTAGGGAACTCCCTCTTAATCCCAACTTCCTTGTAGACTGTATTGAATTCATTGGATTTGAATTCTCCTCCATTGTTTGACCTTAGAGTCTTTATTTTTCTTTCAGAGAGATTTTCTACAAGAGCTTTGAATTTTTGAACTTTCTAAATACATCACTTTTATTTTTCAAGAAATAAATCTAGGTCTTACGTGAGTAATCATCAATGAATGAGACACAGTATACATACCCTCTTATTGATTTTGCTGACATTGGTCTGTTAGCACTCTGTAAATTTTGTCCTGCTAAATAGACAAACGACAGAGGTAATTGTTTCAACCAGCTTTAGAGCTGAGGCACTAGCTTGCTCAACTTAGAGAGGGTTATCTCGTGTCACTTAATATTTCTTTGGAAATCGGTGGCTAGATTTGGTTTCTTTTGGGGGTTTTTGATAAAATTGCTGGCAAGGAAGGGGAGGAACACTTTGGGCTATGGAGTCAAAATTATGAAATTGAATGAAAACATTGGCTGGCCTGTAGAAATCTCCATAGGATAAAGGCTAAATGAGGCAATGAATCTGAGTTATAACTTGAATTTAATTAGAGTGGTAAGAGGAAAGAGAAACATATAACTGCATCAAAGCATTACAAGAATGAATTTTGAATTAGATAGGAAGAAACATACATAGTTTGAATTGCTTAAGCCAAGAGCATCAAATGATGAATTCCGGGCCTTTAAATCTCCAATTTAAATATAAGAAAAATGTATATGGAATAGAATATCACAGGAACACATACAATGAGTAAAGACAAAACTCATATCACCACATTAGAATCTTTTCATAAATACTTCAAAGCTACAACATATGTATTCAATTTAGCTCCAAAAAATTACAATGAAGTTCAGAACAACCAGAACCGTGCCCTTGCACTTCTGCCCGCCACTAATACACTCAGAACCTCTAACACTTATACAATTCAAGTTCCTTCAGTGTGCAACCAGTTACAATAACTGAAATGAAACGTTTCATCTTCTACAATGATTACAAATGACTCAGAAAAAAAAATGTTTCATGATTCCTGCAGATTCCTTTGATGCTCCAACTCCTTCCTCTGACACGTTCTCTTTGAAATGTCACTCATACTCTTTCAAATATAATTGCATTTATCCATATTCTTATTCAACATTTGGGAATAATATATTTGAAATAAAAATAATTCCCAAATATTTTCTATCCTAGAGAATTAAATTTCCATAATTTAATTCATGCCCATGGTCTTTAAAACCATGTCTTGTTTTTCCCAATTCACCATTCCACTGTAAAAAACATTTACTGTTACCATTTCACATGAAAAACATTCATTGTGTTATGTTTTTCCAATTTAAGGTTTCACCGTGAAAAACATTTACTGTGTGTTTTTTCCAATTTACTGTCTTTGGTAAAATACCTTTTATCTTCTTCTTTTACTCCTGTAAATCTTTGGATAAAGAATTATCCAAGTCTTCCTTCACGTGCATCTTACCATTTAAATATTTTCCATGGAAATAAACATTAATTTCTTGAATCTTGCCTCCTTTAAACATTTTCACCGTGAGGAGGAATTTCATTTATTAGAAATTTCACAGTTGTTGTTGAAATGCACTCCTGGAAAAATGCCGCACATTAAACATATGATAAATGGTGCATTTATTACACCAGGCCTTGGCTGGAGTGGTTTAATCCAAACTTCATTTACCTCCGATGTGCTCCACGTAAAAACACGTGTCCACCAAATAAACCACGATAGTTTTCCCCGACTTGCCTTCACATAATTAACCTCCTCGTTACTTTAATCCCCGATATGTATGTGCGCCCCCATCCAACCTTTGATTTTTCCACATTATACATTGAGATTAGTGCTCATGATTTGACGTGATTCCATAGATTAAATATTGGATTAAATGTTAATATAAATATAAAAATATTTATATTAATAATAAAAACCTCTTTTTTCAGTTTTCGAATAACTTTGGGCATATGAGGCTTAACACATGACTTTGTGGATAGGATAAGGGTTCTTAATAAAATGGATATTTTTTTTATTTTCAACAGGAATACGAAAATAAGGCTAAAAATGAATGAAGTGATGGAACTAAGGGATTTAGATAAGAATTAAGGCTAGGTATAGGCTTGGGATATTAGCCAACTTTTGACTCGTGGAGTACATGACTATTTTGGATGATCCATTGGGTGAAGGATTTAGGTGATGGGAGCTTGACAGAGCTGGTGAAATTTTTTGAAAATCTGAGTGGAGAAATAACACAAGGACAAGATGCATTGGGAAAAAATTAATGCAAATTAGCAGGTGATCTATGGTCCACCGAGCCTCATCAACTTTTGATATCGGGGGTTGGAAAAAAAGGTTTTAGGTAGACCGATTTTTTCCCTGATGTTCTTCTGAGGGCACCACATGTCCACGGATGAAACCATAATGGTTTCCCTGACCCGCCTTTGAATAATTATCTTCTGCGTTGTTTCATTCCCCGACATGTGCCTTAGCCATTGATTCGAGATTCTTCAAGATTGACGGTCCACCGAGTTATACCTTTGGTGCCTCCGCTATATTTGTCTATATGCCGCTGGATATGGCCCGGTGCCCCAAACTATCATGCTTCCATGGTGATATAACATTTCGCTAAATTTTCAAAATTTGGATCCTGATCTGAAAATTGTTGTGGTGATAACATTGGCTCCAACTAGGGATGCTATCCTCCCGACGAGGTAGTAAAGAACTAGTAGACGCGGTTCCTGATCCATTGGGCTACTCCCAAAAGATGTGTGTGTACCCTGCTCCGTTCTGTCACCAATGTTTGCTAAAAACCAAACTCTGTACACTGCTCTCAGCTGGATACTAAAAACTGAATACACTGCTAAAATATGACTGTACATACTACTAGAAATCCGAATTGAAAAATGCTTGACCAACTAGCTTATTCACATACTCCTATCTACTCTAAAACTTCTGAAATGAATACTCAATCAAGTGATGCTAAAGTGCCAATGCAACCAATCAAGCAATTGGCTTCCCGATTTTTCTTCGTTCACATCTTTCTTAAGCAGGCAAACAAATGTAAAAGATGGCAGTTGAAAACAAAAGTTGAATCCAAAACTTGAGCTTATGAATGAAAAAAAATCCTCCTTCACTGAAGACTGTAATAGGATGGCCATCGGATCTTGAAAACCATGAAAAATCATTTCTTCTTGATGAACAAAAACAAAAAGATAAGCCTCTTTCATAAGTGTTTGTTTCTCTTTCTCTATTTCCTCAGTTCTGAGAACATTTTCAAATGAAATGGCAATAATGGGTTTGTCTACTCTTGAACATCTTGAACATTCTTCAAATATTCATACATTCTTGAACATCTTCAAATATGACATCCATATTATGTGCATCAAGGCTATCCTCTTGTTCATCAAACAATTCTGATTGGTTTCATTAAACTTCTGGAAATTTGTTTGAGGACTGTCATTTCGACCTTTAAATGAATGAATGGAAATAAGTTCCTGCTCATAATCTTCTTGCAAATGTGAAAAGCTAACAACATGCACTATTTCACAGTCTATATTTCTCATGGATGTATTTTCAAAACCATGATTTTCAAATGAATCAAATAAAACCACTGCCTCTTCATTATCTTTCTGTATTTCTGATTGAAAAGTGGCATACACTGTTTTGTTGCTTTCGTGAAACTCTATGTCATTTGTTTGTTCATTGCTGGAAGTTTCCATAGATGCAATTTCAGAATCCTCATCCATGTCTAGGCCACTTAGAATTTGAACAACCATATCATTCATAGGGGGAGAAAGACAACCTTGAAACACTTTGTCTTGCTGAAAATCTTGAATATCTTCATCAAGTTCAGGGGAAGGAAAATAACTTTCAGCAACAATTTCTTGATCAACTTCACCGTCAACCAAAGGAGGGGATACTATTTGTTGTTGGGATGGATATTCATAAAGGGATTCTATGATTTCATCATTCATACACTCTTCATCACCAAAAATATTTTTAAGGTACTTAATGAAATGTTCACAAAATTCACAACAATCTTCAAACACCAAGAATGAAGGATTAGATTCTCCATAATGCTTAAAGAATGTTATGTGGAAATTCTTAAGAGAGTATAAGCTGCTTGGTTTTAAATCTTCATACCATAATCTTGCTTTCCCCTCTAGAGTATCCATAAACATTTTCATCAAACAATCCTCATGAATTTCAACCCCCAGCTTACATATGTGCATGTGAAATCTAATCAAGTACAATGCAACATCATTTCCTTTCCCATCTTCGAATTTAGGAAAACATTTTTGCCAATTTATGTGAGGAATACGATTTGGAAAGATAGGAATATGAGAGAGATTCATTAGAGAATAATTTGTAGAAATTGAACTCATCTTCGGAAAGTGGATTCACCAATGATGTTTTAGAAGCTGAATTTTGCATTGAAAGTGGAGTCGCCAATGAAAATTTAAATTTCTGGATTCTTCTACCAGTGGAATCACCTTCAATCTGATTTTTTGATGTGTGGAGTCACCAAAGTAGGGATACAACCAATATGTTTATAAGTGTCTACTGCTCTCAGAACTTAGAACTCAACCATGTCGTTCTTCCCAAGGAAAATTTTTCAATTTCATCCCCAGGAACAATGCCAGAATGTTAGCACTTTGTAAATTTTTTCTGGTTGAATAGACAAATGACAGAGGTAACTGTTTCAACCAGCTTTAGAGTTGAGGCACTAGCCCACTCAAATCAGAGAAGGCTCTCTCGTGTCACTTAATATTTCTTTGGAAATCGATGGCTAGATTTGGTTTGTTTTGGGGGTTTTTGATAAAATTGCTGGCAAAGAAGGGGAGGAACACTTTGGGCTATGGAGTCAAAATTATGAAATTGAATGAAAACATTGGCTGGCCTGTAGAACTCTCCAGAGGATAAAGGCTAAATGAGGAAATGAATCTGAGTTATAATTTGAATTTAATTAGAGTGGTAAGAGGAAAGAGAAATAGATAACTGCATCAGAGCATTACAAGAATGAGTTCTGAATTACATAAGAAGAAACATACACAGTTTAAATTGCTTAAGCCAAGAGCATCAAATGATGAATTCTAGGCATTTAACTCTCCAATTTAAACAGAAGAAAAATGTAAATGGAGTAAAAGATCATGAGAAACACATAGAATGAGTGAAGACAAAACTCATATCACCACCATTAGAATCTTTTCATAGAGACTTCAAAGCTACTGCATATGTATTCAATTCAGCTCCAAAAAATTACAATGAAGTTAAAAACAACCAAAACTGTGCCTTTGCACTTCTTCCCACCACTAATACACTCAGAACCTCTAACACTTATACAATTCGAGCTCCTCCAGTGTGCAATTGGTTACAATAACTGAAATGAAACGTTTAAGCTTCTACAATGATTACAAATGACAGTTTTCATAAAAAACGTTTCATGATCCCTGCAAATTCCTCTGACGCTCCAACTCCTTCCTCTGCCACATTCTCTTTGAAATGTCACTCATACTCTTTCAAATATAATTTCATTTATCCATATTCTCATTAAACATTTGGGAATAATATATTTGAAATAAAAATAATTCCCAAATATTTTCTATCACAAAGAATTAAATTTCCATAATTTAATTCATGCCCGTAGTCTTTAAAACCATGTCTTGTTTTGACCAATTCACCATTCCACTGTAAAAAAACATTTACTTTTACCATTTCACATGAAAAACATTTACTGTGTTATGTTTTTCCAATTTACGGTTTCACTGTGAAAAACATTTACTGTGTGTTTTTTCCAATTTACCGTCTTTGGTAAAATACCTTTTATCTTCTTCTTTGACTCCTTCAAATATTTGGATAAAGAATTATCCAAGTTTTCCTTCATGTGCATCTTCCCATTTAAATCTTTTCCATGGAAATAAACATTAATTTCTTGAATCTTTCCTCCTTAAAACATTTTCACCTTGAGGAGGAATTTCATTTATTAGAAGTTTCACATTTGTTGTTGAAATGCACTCCTAGAAAAATGCCACACATTAAACATATGATAAATGGTGAATTTATTACATCGAACCTTGGCTGGAGTGGTTTAATCCAAACTGCTTTTACTTCTGATGTGCTCCACGTAAAAAAACATGTCCACCAAATAAACCACGGTAGTTTTCCCTGACCCACCTTCACATAATTAACCTCCTCGTTACTTTTATCCCCGATATGTATGTGCGCCCTCCATCCAACCTTTGATTTTTCTACATTATACATTGATATTTGTGCCCATGATTTGACGTGATTCTATAAATTAAATATTGGATTAAATATTAATATAAATATAAAAATATTTATATTAATAATAAAAAACCCCTTTTTTCTATTTTCGAATGACTTTGGGCATATGAGGCTTAACACATGACTTTGTGGATAGGATAAGGGTGCTTAATAAAATGAATATTTTTTTATTTTCTACGGGAATACGAAAATAAGGGTAAAAATGAATGAAGTGATGGAACTAAGGGATTTAGATAAGAATTAAGGTTAGGTAAAGGCTTGGGATATTAGCCAACTTTTGACTCGTGGAGTACATGAATGTTTTGGATGATCCATTGGGTGAAGGATTTAGGTGATGGGAGCTTGAAGGAGTTGGTGAAAAAGTTTGAAAATCTGAGTGGAGAAATAGCGCAAGGACAAGATGCATTGGGAAAAAATTAATGCAAATTAGTAGGTGATCTATGGTCCGCCGAGCCTCATCAACTTTTGATATTGGGGGTTGGAAAAAATGGTTTTAGGTAGACCACTTTTCCCCCCATTGTGCCTCTGAGGGCACCACACATCCACGGATGAAACCATAATGGTTTCCCTGGCCCGCCTTCGAAAAATTATCTTCCATGTTGTTTCATTCCCCGATATGTGCCTTAGCCATTGATCCTGACTTCTTCAAGATCGACGGTCCGCCGAGTTATGCCTTCTGCGCCTTTGCTATATTTGTCTATATTCCGCTGGATATAGGTTGGTCCCCCAAACTATCATGCTTCCATGGTGATATAGCATTTCGCTAAATTTCTGAAATTTGGATCCTGATCTGAAAATGGTTATGGTGATAACATGGTCCACATACATCTGAATGTAACCTGTACAATGCTTCCTTTTCTTTGCTTTCTCTATTTGGAAATGGGTTCTTCACGTTCTTCCCTTGTGCGCATGCCTTGCATATTCCTTCATGATTTACTTGAATCTATGGTAAACTTGTCACCATATTTCTTACGATCATAATTTCCTTGTAGTGTAGATGAATGAATCTCCTATGACATAGTTCACACTGGGCCACTGTATTATGTACAAGTGTTTAATCTGAGTGTCCCTTCAATTTGTACAAGCCTCCCTCTTGGATACCAATCACTATTGCATCATCAACAGTTTTTCCTTTTTCCCACATAAGTACTTCACCATCTACAAAGGAGACTCTGAATCCTTTATCACCTAGTGCTGATATGGAAAGGAGGTTCATCTTCAATATAGAAACAGATAACACATCCTTCATCTTCATTGGTTTTCCAGAATCCAATATGTAAGTTGCTTCTCCTACTTCTTTGATGGGGTATTGGTAATCATTGCCTAGTTTCACCTTATGAGGTGAATCCTTCTATATCAGATTTGAGAATGAGTTCTTATATCCAGTCATGTGCTTGGAGGTACCACTGTCAATGAGCTATGTGTCACATCCATGGGTGACTGTTCAGGTAAGAGTTGAAATCAAAACATACTTTTCACTTGACTCATCTCCTTTAGCTCCCTTCTGATCAGGTTCATCATCTTCTATGGAATGAGCATGATGTCTCTTATACTTTCCTTTTCTGACCTTATCTTTTGAGTTGGGACAAAATCTTGCAATGTGTCCCAATTTCTAACAAATGTAGTAACTGACATTAGATTAGTCCTTTTGTCCCTTCTGTGATTTGTGTGACTTCTTGTGACAATGGGAATGATCCTCCTTCTTTCTCTTTCCTTTTCCTGCATGTGTTGCTAAGGATTGATCATCATCATCTAGTTTTTCTTCTCGTGCTTCCATCCTTGCTTCTTCCTCAGTACAATCCTCCAACAGTCTGTTGAACTTCGTAAGCTTCCTTATAGAACATATTCCTTGAATTAAAGATTCCCATGATCTTGGGAGACCATTCAAGGTTGTCATAATGAGTTTGACTTCTTCTACAATGTCTCCAATGGCTTCAAGTTGCTCTTTAATCTGCGATACCCTTGTGAAGTATAAATGAATAGTTTCCAAGTTCTGAATCTTCACACTCTTGAGCTGTGTTCTCAAGGTCATATTCTGATTGATGTTCTTTCCTTCATACAATCTAGATAGGGCATCAAACATATGCTTGGGAGTTTTCAAAGATGAGATGTGAGGGATCAGGTGATCCTTGATGGAATCTTCAATGATTATCTTTGCCTTGACCAATATCTTCTTGTGTTTTTCCTTGGCCTCATCTCCCTCTGGTTCTGGAAATTCCTCCTTAACAAATCCTTCTAAGTCCTTCTCTTATAGAATGAGCATCACTCTCTACTTCCATGCTCATAAGTTATGAGCAACCTCAAGCTTATCATCAAGCTTAGTGCTGGTAATCATCTTTCCTTATGAAAAAAATACGATAAGAAATAGAATTTCAGGGAAGGATTTTTGACTTACCATAGAGTGCGCTATGCCAAGTTGAAGTTCTGCTTCAAGTTGATTCTGCAGGTGCCTTGACATCTTGACTTAGGGTGCATGAGGAAACCCTATTTTGCAAACTTCAAATTTTGGAATTCTGATCCAGGGAATAGATGTGCCCTCCTAGGGATAGCTCCTAGTTGCTCTTACTTTACCCAATGTCCTTCAACAAGGTGGATTATGTCTCTTTCTATGGTTTATGCAAAAACCCTAGTATGCAGAAACCCCGATTTATGAAACTTGTCCAAATTGAAAACTGCTCCAAGGAGAAGGTGTGCTGGGGTTAGGAGAGTCTTTCTATGCCCTTGTTTTTCTCAACAATCTCTTCCGTTCTATGAAAATGTCTTCTTTCAGGTCTTCTCTGATACCATGTTGAATTTTTCATCTCAAGCAGTTAACTAGATTAGTGTTCTTAAACTTTTAAACAATTATTACGATAACTGCATATAAAGGATCACTGAAAGAATAAAATCCACAACATACACAATATTTACCCTGGGAAAACCCTCAAGGGGAAAAACTCAACAAAACTTCCTCAATACTGATTCAACAACCAAGAAAAATGCCTCTCTCCAAGAGAGAACTGACGAAGCAGAAGATCCTTCTCAAAACCTTGACTAGGGAAGAGTATCGTACCACATAAACAAGATAAAATCAAGAGATATACCAAGATCCTCCAAAAAATCACCTCCTAGCTACAGTAACGTCTCCCTCTAAGACTTGCGCACTTTTCTCTTGCACTAGAGAGCTTGTGTTGTGTGTTGTCCAAATGAGGTACTAGCCTCTCTTATAAATACTAATTTGGCCAGACTAAAATTAGGTTTGGGCCGACTTGACAGTTTGCTAGGGAAAAATATGGACAACCTTACAAAGTACACTTTATAAAATATATTTTACCTTTTTACTTTAGCGCAATAGGACAGACTTAACAAATGACACTTTATAAAATACATTTGACACTTTACAAAGGCGCAATAGGGTTGGCATGAATAATTACAATACAATAAGAATATCTTTTGTTTCTACCAAAAAAATTAACAAGAAGGCAAGCTCCTAGGCCACATTATATTTGTAGGGGGGATAAAGATAGACCTGGAAAGGGTAGATGCCATTCAAAAAATTGACATTCCTAGAAATAAGAAGGCCATCCAGTCTTTTATAGGAAAAATAAATTTATTGAGGTGTTTTGTACCAAACTTTGTTGATATCATCAGGCCTATTACTTACATGTTGAAAAAGGATGCTTACATTAAATGGACACAAGAAGAAGCATTGTTTTTCCAAAGGATTAAGCAGGTTCTGGTTAGTCCAGATCATTCCAATGAATTCCTGATTTTCTCTTTTGCCTCTGAGGAGACTATTGTTGTTGTTTTTTTGCAAAAGAATGATGATGGGCATGAGCATCCTGTTATCGCTCAGTTTGTAGGAAGGGTTTAGGTAGCTTGAAGTCAAGGCTCAAACTGGCGTAACAGGAGCTTCCCCACC
>SNQJ01S0099506.1:0-16629 GCA_010110895.2 Picea sitchensis
AACAATACAAACTAATAATTTCAAATAGACTAGCTACAAAATCTTACGATTATGTAGCTAGTCTTAAACTAAAAACAAAATAAAAAAATAAATCTATTTATTTTATTCTTCCAACAGAATTAAATAAAAAAGAATCAAAACAAATTTTTACCATTTCAGAGATTAGAAAAGGAAGCATCTGATAAGTTTTAATTTATGATAGTGTTGAAGTTCGTTGAGTTCTTAATAATCACATTACCAGCCCGTTTAACCCTCTTGTTTTCCATGTCAATGTTCGATCGAGCACATGCTTTTAATTATTCATTTTCCTCTCGAGCAAGGAGTTTCATGCTACCATTTGGTTCAACCGATCTTGGAGACAGGGAATATCCCTGTAGTATCTCTCAACCCAATCAAGACAATTTTCATAGTGAACTGGTTCTATGGTAGGTAGAGGTTGAGTTTGTTTTGCAGAGGGTGATTTGGTTTGTTCTGTAAATTACTTCAGATCATGCCGTATACCAGAGAAGATTTCTTGATTATTTAGGAATGGTGGGAGATTAGAAACAAAATCGTATTGTATCGCATCAGTATCGACATCATTTCCCAGAACTCAGTCATCTAACTGGTTCTATGGTAGGTAGAGGTTGAGTTTGTTTTGGAGAGGGAGCTTTATTCTGTCTTGTAATTTGCTTCAGATTGTGCCATATACCAAAGAAACCCTCTTGGTTATTTAGGAATGGTGGGAGATTAGAAACAAAATAGTATTGTATAGCTTCAATATTCCATTACATCATTTCCCAGAACTCAGTCATCTACATCCTCGCAAGAAATAAATTTATCGACCCTATCTTGGAAAAGTGATCATCGACTCTCGATCATTGAGATCAAGCTTAGATGATCTCGCTGGTGATTTCTCAAAATTTTGGATATAAGCCTTCCTGGTCTCTTGTTTGTAAAATTTAAGTCTTAATTACTCTATTCCTTATGCTTGCAATTTTTCTTAAGAATCAATTTGTTAAAGAAACAACTCTAAGTCAGCTCATGAATGGGAACGAGGGATTATGTCCTTAATACATCCAAAACCTCCTCCAATGATTTTCTAGGAACGAAATTACATCGTGGCTTTTCACCCAATGGGTTTCGAATAGCAACAGAGGTTCGATATGTGGTCGCATGATATTCATGTGGATCAACACACTGGTTTTTTATAGTAGGGTTAGATATATAGGGGCTGGGGGTTTTATTGAGATGCATATGCAATTCTACTACATTCTTGGGTAGGGTGAAATTATTTCTAAACAAGAAATCTTCCCATCCTACCTTAGATAGATGAAAAAAGAACAAGGATTCAAATAAGACCATGGTAGAAAAGGCTTGACAAGGGGTTTAACCTCTGCCCTTGCCAAAGCTTAGACATTGTTTGCAGACTCATAAATAGATATAAATACATATTTAACTTGAAACCTAGAAAATCCATCAGCAAGCATACATGATACAAGAAAACTAAGACATACCTACCCTCACAAGTTATGAATTTAAGACTAGAAGCAAAGCCGCGCCATTGGGGTTTGAAGAGAGTAATTGGTGTACATTTTGGGCAGTACTTCGATTTCATAAAGACCATGAGAAAATTATATGGCACACCTTTGATTTTTTCATTTTTGAACCATCATTCTCCCTCTTGGGATAGTCATGTAGCTTCTGTGATGGAACTTGGCTACTAATTTGCATATCCCCAATCTTATCCTTGAAGCCATAAAAATACTGAGTGAAATCCTGGGACAAAACGAGGTTATAAGCCTCAAATCATCTGATGAAAATATCCCAATCATGTGCCAAAATGTCTCCTACAACAACATCATCATGAGAGAGGAGGGCTTGTGAATCATTGGGTTCAATTCTTACGACGGGCACCATGGGTACTATCACATAGACACAACAATGGCAACAAGAGGTAAGTTGTGTTCTCTAGCACACAAACAATAGTAAAAGGTCTAAAAAATCAGGAGAGGCATGATACCTAAGGACATAGGAGGCTACCATAACTGAAAATTTGAGATTTGAGTGGGTAAGAACCAGAGGACACGTAGGACAATAAACCATTCAGAGAAAGAATACTAAACCAAAAAAACCACTACTTACCTCCTTCAACAATGAATGCAAGCATGAGTTATGCAAGACAAAAGGGTTATGTGGAATGTAAGTATGTTAGTCTTGTATCAGGGTGATAATATCGTTATACGACTGGTAAGAGAAAGATTTACATTTTGAAATTAACCCAAATTTATGCTAGTTGCGCAGTCAAGTATATGTCAAATGTAAAACCATATAATCAACAATAAAAATGACTCAAGCTTCATATCTTCCAAAGTGATAACCAAGTGTCATGGTAATGGATCAACAAACAGATCTCACAAACTTAAGGTTTATAAAATATAGATCCATGTTAGGTGTAATCTCCTTTGCAAAAGAAACAAAGAAATCACAAACTTTATGATGATTACTCAAGAGGTAATTTGTTCTAATTTCATGCTTTCTCAACATGAAATTAAAAAAACAAACGATAGATTAAAAAAAAAAATCTTATACATAGCTAGGCCAATGAATCTCCTCAAAGACAAAAGACATAAAAGTTTGTAAGGAGGAGGCAACTAAATTTTTTTTTTATCCCTTGGAAATGAATTTTTACCATGATAAAAATTTGACGAAAGATTTGTTGGTTTCAACAATGACGACATATCGGGTGAAGCAAGCATTCCCCAGATCACCAAAAATTCATATCAGTGGGGAACTTTAAGGTTTATAAACATATATATTCCCTTTAGGTATAATCCATTTAGTAAAAGAAACAAAGAAATCACACATTGTATGATGATTACTCAATAAGATTTGTTTTAATTTCATGCTTTCAACATGAAATTAAACAAAACAAACGAGCAGATTAAAAATGAAAAATTATTATACTGTACTAGGCCAATGAATCTCCTCAAAGCCAAAAGATGGAAAAGTTTGTAAGGAGAAGGAGGAAGCTACAAAAAATTTGTATCCCTTGGCAATGAATTTTTACCATGATAAAATTTGACAAGATTTGTTGGTCGCAAAACAATGGTGACATGTCGGACGGCAAATATCTTTGCATCACCAAAACTTCATATCGGGGGCACATATGACTTAGTAATAAATTTTAGAGACAGTTAATGACAGATCAATCATTTTGACAATAACTCAGAAAAAAAGAATAACATAGTCATAGTATTGGATGAAGTTTTATCCAAAAATTGTAATCTGACATCTCGTGGTTGATCACAGGGGTAGTGATGTTTATAGAGACAACTCCAATACTATTGATAGGGCCACTTCTTCCAGCAAGCATCCATAGCCTCGGCAGATGTCATTTAACCCACTCTAGTACTTATATCCCATCTAAGAGTCGTCCATTTATGATGAAAGCATCATGACACCTGACCAATTTAAAACATACCTGAGGATCTTCAAACCCGACATTTCACTACTAGTAGGCCTATTCAAGACTCAATGAAGTTGTCTTGGTATCATGTGGGCATTTACCCACTACCAATGAATTGCCTTCACGTCCCGATAGGTTTACACACACCTCACACACATTATCGTGCTTCCAACTCTCTAAAATTTGTTTATAATTTATAGAAACTTCATGATATTAAGAGAGTGGGGTAATACTAAAGATATCACAGTCTGGTAATGAAAAGATTAATCATTTAAGAATCATTTCTTTTTGTTCTGATGACTTTCATCATAATTTGGACAATTAGATTTCAATTAAGAAATCATCTCTCGGATGGGGAAGCACTATGAGTTATTCTCATTAAAACATGGACGACGTTAGAAGTTTGTTAAGGATAATAATGTTTCGTTGTGATTTTAATGAGAAACCAAAAAAAAAGTTTGAACATAAACTTACTGCTGATTGAAAGCTTAGCACTTATTGTTTAGGTGCTTGAAATGTTATCAATCACGGTAATGAAAAAAATAATCCAATTCCCTTCAATAACTAATGGTGATCTAGAAATAATCATCTAGAAAACAAATCAAATCAAACAAAAATGAAAAGAACCAAAACAAAAACATAAAGAAAAATTAAAAATATTTACAAAGGGGTGGATTTGAATTCATCAAGAGAAATATCTCTTGAGAGCCCTGGGCCCATTCATCAGGAAAGTGTCTCGGATTTCCAAGCTTTTTTCTATAGGACGGAAAGAGATGGGACCCAATTCTTCAGCAATTACAAACGGCCCCAGACACAAGTTTTGGAACTTGGTATGTTCTCCTTACTGCACTTTGTCCCATTTGGAGGACAAATCCCCAACATCAAAATTCTTTTCAAAGGATGAACTTGTATCAAACCATCTCTTCACAATTTGTTGGTGCTGATTGATTTTTTGGTTTTCTTATGTTCTTACCTCTTCTAATTTTAATAAAGCATTTATCTAGTTTACTAGAGGAGGACATTCCTCTTCTTGAACTTTCTTAAGCGATAATTGAAGAGAAGGAAGCAAGACATGTGGGGGAAGGATGGCTTCTCTTCAGAAAAGGAAGAAAGGAGAATTACCAATGGAGGCTTTCATAGTTACCCTATCAACCACAGTGCTTTGTACAATGCATTGTTACTTGTGGTTTTCTCACACTATTCTTTTATAATCTGGATCGCTCTTATTTTACATTGATCTCGATAGACCTGCTACTCTTTGGTGGGTAATAGCTAGTCAAGTACTTTAGTTTAATCCATTTTTATAGAGCAAAACATTCATATAGGAAAGAAAAGAAGCATTGTCAAAAACTAGACATTCAAGAATTCTGAATCAAGTGATAATATGGGAGTTTAGAAATGACACTACTCGGTTGGTGTTGACCACTTTTAAAGATAAATCTTCAGACCATCTTGTAAAATAATATTTTTCCGTGAGAATGTATTTGTGCAATTACATGAAGGGGATTGATTGGTACTACTAACATATGGGCCCCACTACTAAAAGGTGCATCTACAAGAATGCTGTAAAGGAAAAGTTGTTTTTTCACTCGTCCTATAGCCTTTTGACAGATTATACACTTACGGGCTAAAGCATGAGCGTATTTAAACAAGGTCGGCCAATAGTATCCATCCCTAATTACTTTGTGACAAGGTATCTCCACGAAAATGACCACCGACATCACCATAATGAAGTTCAACAAGCAACCTTTATGATTCCTCTTTTTCCAAACAATGCAGAAAAACACCGGCCAAAATTTTTGAAATAATATGTCATTGATTAATTGGAAAGATGTGGATTTAATCCTTAGTGATCTTTATGTTTTTTGGATCAATATTACGAGGAGCACTTCCATGCAGCAAATCGAATCTAATATTTCATACCAAGAATTGGGCATTGTCTGTGCACAATTGATTTGTATTTCATTATGTTGATTTGCAATTGATGTATTTACTTGATTTTATGGATTTTCAACGGAATCAACCACTAATTTACATAGGCCTGGACCTCTAACAATTTAGTCAAGGGTTGTTTCAAGATCATATTCATGTAGTAATGTCATCCAATTTTCCCTTTTATCACCCAACTCTTTTGCACCAATATTTATAGCAGGTAAGGAACAACAACTTAATCTTGGATTAACAAAGACCTAAAAGGTTCCATCATTTTAAAACAACATATGCATGTTGATCTACCACAGGGTAATTAAGTTATTCTCCTTTAAAATCAAAGCTCATAAAGGCAATTGGCATCTCATTTCTTTCGGCATTTTTCTTTGTAAGCACAACAACATAGGATTTGTCAGATGAAAAAGTGTAAAGAGTGAACCAAGCAGAAAATCGGGGCTCATCAATGAAGGTGCTTTTATGGATTTTCTAATAGAGTTCAAAGCTTGATTTTATTATGATCCCCATTTGTACTGGACATCCTTCTTTATTAGATTTTGTAGAGGTCTCACCATCTCTAAAAATCTCGCAACAAATCGTCTGACGAAATTTATTTTCCCAAAAAGGATTGCATGGCCTTATTGGAAGAAGGTGAGGGAAGGTTAGAAATATCTTGGGTTCTTTTAGGATCAATATCACCAGATGAAACTATAAAACCAAGCAATTTACCTTGTTCTACCAAGAAAGACCGATTTTTTAGGATTGAGGGAAATTCCAAACTTATGACATCATTCTAACACAACCCTAAGATGAGACAGATGATATTTCTTTTTCTTCAAAAATACAAGGACATCAAGCCTAAATAAAACCATATAAATGAATGATTGATTAAGACTCAAAAAGAAATGTCCATTTCTCCTCGGCAAGTGTGTGGCATCGACATTTATCAATCCAAAGGAATTTTTTGTAGGCATAGGTGCCCCATGGGTACGAAACAGTGGTTTTCAGCTGATCTTATGGAGACATAAGGACCTGGTTATATCCTAGGAAACCATCTAATAAATATAGTATTTCAGAACTAGATACTTATTGCAATATTTTTTTCCATTGGAGGAACATGGTAGATGTCTTTATCAGGTCAGGCTTTAAATTTCAAAATCTAAAACAAAGACTCTAATTTCTCCACTCTTCTTCCCACAGTGATTCAAGTTAGATACCCATTGGTTTGTCGCACTAGAATATAATATGATGTTGGCAAAGGAGTAATTTTATTAAGTTCCTTTTTTATGATGGGTTCTAGTTTAGATGCATTTTCTCAACTTTTGCTGGAAAGGCTTGGGCTTGTAATTTACAGAATTACATACCATATGATGTTTGGGTCGAATTTTTAGATCGCTGAGCACGTCCAAGAAATACATCTTTTTAATTTTTTGAATAATTTTATAAAATCTGATTTTTCCTGTTCAGAGCACCCTTTTCCCAAATTGATATTTTGAGGATGATCTTGTGTCCCTAAATTGAAAGTTTCGTACAACAAAGTGGAACTGCTCATTTGTAATTTAATACTATCCCTCTAAACTTGTCAAGTAGGTCATAAAAGTTTTCTAATCTAACAACAAATTTGGGGATAGATTTACCATCTCGACGATGATTTTGCGAGATCGTGATCATATATTACTCTGGAAGTTCGGGTTTTACTTATGAGTGCTTTATCGATAACTACATCCCCGAAGGTGTCTTTCCATATGAAAAAAAATTTTGATCATTGATCATCATCAAATACTGCTGTACTTTGTGATGTTGTCTGGGATTGATGGCTTGAATAACAATTCGACTGAAAACGCGTTAGGAGAAAGACCTTCAACAAACAACAATTTAGAAGCAACATTAACTAGTAAATCATCTTGCACTACTTCATCCCGGGAATGGAATTTATATTGAATTCTAGAAATGTTTGCATTAAACCCCATACCTCGGGTTTGGTAATTCATATGCTTATGATAAACAATGTATTGTATTTCTTACCTATTTGACTATGATTTTTAAATCACCAAATACTTACAACTTTTGTACGTCCAATACCAATGCCTTCCTTAGTCCCTCAGAGAAGTAAGCTTCTATCTTCACAGTTGTTAGCATATTCAAACTCCAATCTATTATGAAATAAATGTTTTGTTTCCTCGTGGGATCGAGGAGAACATAACCAACACCCACTCCCTTGTTGCGATTTGGATCCATCAAAATACAAGGATGAGATTTGTTCATCATTAGAAATATTTAGTGTACTTGACAAAGATGGTTCCTGAGTATAGGTTGTTACTTCAGATTGTTGTTATTGGTTAGTGATAGAGGAAATTTCACCATGAAATTAACAAAAAATATTCATTCCCTTAGTTTCAATCGAATTTGCAGCAGAAACAAAAGTCTCATTTGGTTCGTTCAGATATGTCACAGTGTACTTAAGGTATCGTCATTATTCTGATCTTGTTGGGTCATTCCATTTTATGGAAGGCTTTACAAATGAGACCATTTAGGTGAAAATAACCATGTAATCGTTTCCACCATTCTACTAAAACAAACCATAAACTTTTAGGAATGTCAACAGAATAATATCGACATATGATGAACCTTGAGATTGGACGATAATCTAATCAACACATTTTTAAGTTCACTGATGACTTTAACATTAGTTTGATCTAACTTAATGATCTTTAAATCAGAAGGTTTCACTTCAACATTAATTTTCTAGCATACAGACAAAGACATTACATTTGACGAGGCACAAGAATCAACCATACGCTTATGTACATTCCTATTGAAAATTTTGAAAGGCTAATAAAAAGGGAGGTACATTTTTTCAAGTAACATCAAAATTTTGCTGATTTTTAGCCGCTGTCCCTAAAACAATTTTATATCCATGTTTCCTATAGTTTTTCAACATGTCCCTTTATCTTGATTCTTCGGATGACTTCTTGTACTTGGGACACATTTACTTTTATTTCTCTCTCTGTCAATTTCACTAATTCTTTTGCCGATAACATCATTCTTTACTATTTTAGCAATTCTTGGAGCATTTTGCAGGATAAGTGGAAATTGCCAATCCAAAAACTAAAATATTTCCTTTAATTTTTAAGATCTTCAACTAAACCATACCTAATACTAGGGAAACATATTTTTGTCTAGTTTTAGTTTGCTTTGTTTCTTTTGGAAACACATTTTTACTTAGAGCCAGATGCTTGTTTTGTGTGTTTTACTTCTAGTGTTGTAGGCCCAAAGGGGACAGTTTCAAAATTTGTTGGAAAGATGTTGTTCGAAAAATGCCCGAAAAATAGAGGATGATTCTTCCTCTTCGAGTGTCTCTTCCTCAATTGTATCATCATGTGTTTTAGGAGGAGAAGAAACATAATTGTCATGTGCTTCCAATATCGCTTGCAAAGCACATGTAAACCTTTGAAATTTAGACCTTTTGTGATCGGGTTTGGCCAGTTTGGAGGAAAATGTTTTCTAAAAGGTGGTCTAAAACCTCATTTACTTGTATATGCCTCCTCAACGAATCTTTTTAATTCTTACTTAACTGATTGGATAATTTATGGAAAGCCTTCTGCATACTCTACAGTTCTAGAGTGTCTTGTTGATTTTTGCCTGAGGCCTAGTGAGAATTTCTATTTTTTTTAGAGGATGAAGTTGTTTCAGCCTCATTGCTTAGATTATCTTTTAAGCTCATAATTTTTTTCTCAATCAGGAATTCCTCCTTAAAGGCTTCTAATAAAGTATTATTTTTGGACCTTTTAACCCATATGGCTATATTGTTATGTAGGGCCTTGGTATAGTATGCAACAGTAAGATTTTCTACTGGCATCAAATCTACAGAGATTTTATTTTTTAGTGTCAGGAATATTTGGTTGGAGTCCTTAACGTTTTCTTTGGGTTTCATTTTCAAACTAGAGAGTTCCATTACTAAAAATTCCATGGATTTATCATCTCCGAAGTTTTCTAGAAAATTGTTAGACAAACAGGACCGTGGAGCAATAAAATAAAACAAATGCGGAAACAAAACACAAAATATACACAATACAATAGAGACACAGATTTACGTGGTTCACCCAGTGTGGGCTATGTCCACTAGAGAAATTGTCAGGTCCTTCCTTTATTATTTTCCAGCATATGAAGGGATACAACTTACAACAAACTCGTTGTAACTTCCTCTTCTTTCTCTCACAATATCCTATCTCAGAATACAATATTCACCATATACAATAGCCGCAATAAATTTCCCTCATAAAAGAGGGTTGCCATCTAGGGAAAAAAACCCTAACATAATCTCTATCGTTAGATCTGCGACCTTATAATGAATGGTCCAGATTTACAATGAAATTACAATATACATTTACAAGGAAATTTTTCCTTCAGGGGCTTGCTTGCCCCCAGACCCTCCAACCAGGGAGATAGCCCCTCCAGGCCCCACAGAGGGGGTACCCCCCCTCTGCACTCCCCCGTGTGGAAGAGTGTACATACTTGTGGGGTGTAAATACTTCATGGGGTATAAACACGGTTGAAAGTAAAATACCTCTGAATCAGGAAGATAATCAGGCTCCACAACCAACAAAGACAAGTTTCAAACTTGTCCCGAGAGACAATGGTTTGAGGCTGCTGTGAAAAATACCAGGTTGAGGCATTTCCCTCAAACGTATAAGGGAATATCCTGGAAATGAAATATTCGTGTTTGAAACTCCAGAGTATAACAACCAACATAAATTTCTTGATGTGATCCTTAGCTGATTGCTTCGAATCTGGATCAAATTTGGGCATCCATTTCTTCGGATGCTTGGGAAATGGGTGTTGGGGTCCAGGTACTTCCACGACATTTTGATTGAGCCAAGGTCTAGAGGGATTATTTTGGTTTGCCATGGGATTTTGTGGATTCTAATTTTTATATGGTTCATATGAAGAACTATCCTCATTCGAGGATTCACCTTCTGAAGAAGGTGGAGAAGAACCAGGTGGGGATGGTGGGATACTAGATCCTCCAGTGCCAAGGATAAGTGCTTTAGAAGGTTTCATATTACT
Source organism: Picea sitchensis (assembly GCA_010110895.2). Classification (NCBI taxonomy): domain Eukaryota; kingdom Viridiplantae; phylum Streptophyta; class Pinopsida; order Pinales; family Pinaceae; genus Picea; species Picea sitchensis. Next base: position 10,442 of record SNQJ01S0099506.1, read on the forward strand.
ACCACCTAAAGAGTTTATAGGAAGACTAATGTCTTGAGGTTGTTCTTGAAGATTTGTAAAATCAAGGGGTTGATTAAGTTGTCTATCAGGTTGTCTAATACATGATAAAACACTCTGAGTTCTTATGATTGACCGACGAACAATTTATTGGATGTCAATCCATTGAGGAAATGGTGTCACTGGTTCGACGAGAATGTTAGGGGTAGTGTTTGAGGTAGTAGGTGGGCAAGTGTAACATTATTGTCTGAGAATTATGCATTATGATAGGAGAATGATTGTTTGGGGGAGTCTTGCGACCTTCGTGTGCCATTAATCAATTCCAGGCCCTCCTTATCTCTCCATTTATTGATGGGAATTTATGACACACCATCAACTACAAGGTTAGATCCAGCCCGAGGTTTTCCAATTAACCCAAGCCATTTGGTATGATATAACTTGACAGGTTTAATGGCTCCATTATCCAACTAGGGTCCTAAAAACAATGAAAGGAAATAAACTAACTAAAGAAATGATTCTAACAATCGACACACTAATTACAAATGTACGGAAAGAGTGTTAATATACAATGATGATATACAGTTTTCAAAGTTTAAACAAAGATTTGTGAAAGTGGTTGTTTGAGGTGATGTTTCTTAAACCAACTAAGTAAAAGAAAAACTTATTCTAATGATCAAAACTATCAAACTATTAAATAGTGAATGAATATAATTGTAATGATTTGATGAAAACAAACAAAGCTAATTAATGTCTAGATAATGCAATCATTATTCATTCATAAATAATTTAAATAAATAACACACAGACTAACCTCTAGCTGATAAAAAAACCAAGTTTATCTCTTTGTGTTGTTTGATATCTTGCTTGTCCTTCTTTAAGTGGAAACCTATGACAAGAAAACTCATAGTACTTCCAGAATAAATTCAAAGAAGTGTTTGATATTTTTGGAGTGAATTTATAACATCAGAAAGATAAATAACTATATTTCCCGTGACCTCAATATAACCAATAGTTGAGGATGAAAGAAATCTCAATCTTGGGCATTGATGTTGTCAACGATTTGATAGCATAAGTAAACTCAAAAATAACTAAATAGTTGATTGATCACAAGTACAAACTGAACCAACAGATCATGGACAACATTTAAATATTTAATGATATGAGATATATTATGAAGACAAGACTAAGGCTAAATAAACAATAATAACATCTCATAACACAGAAGTATTAGGAGAATACAATGAAACAAGGATTGGACAATTCACATAGGTCTAAAGCCAATGGTGAACTTCTTTCCCATATCACCTTAAAAAATTATATGTCCATACTATCATCCAGAAAATGTTCCCCTTAACAATGAACACCAACAACTATTTAAACATGTCTTCGATCAGTAACCTCTTATCCTACAAGATAGAGGATGATCCCTAAAAATAAGTTTGATTTACAAAATATAATAACAAAAGGAACACTCCTGTAGGAGTCCTTATATAAAAAATAATTACATAAATGACATTGTTTTTTCAAAAATAAGAAATTACTAAGCTATCAAGGGCTTAATCCATGATTCCTTCTCCTTGAAAATAGTATCATAAAATGTTGTTTTCCTGAAAATGATAAAACAAAATCTAATTTTAGATAACAATACAAACTAATACTTTCAAATAGACTGGCTAAATAATATTACGATTATGTAGCTAGTCTTAAATTAAAAACAAAATCAAAACCAAATCTATCTATTTTATTCTTCCAATAGAATTAAATACAAATGAATCAAAACAACTTTTTACCATTTTAGAGATTAGATAAAGAAGCATATGATTAATCTAAATTTATGATAGTGTTGAATTTCGTTGAGTTCTTAATAATCACATTACCATCCCTTTTAACCCTTTTGTTTGCCCTGCCAATGTTTGATCGAGCGCATGCTTTTAATTATTCATTTTCCCTCTCAAGCAAGGAGTTTTGTGATACCAGTTGGTTCAACCATGCTTGGAGATAGGGAATATCCCTGTATTATCTCTCAACCCAATCAAGACAATTTTCATAGTGAACTGGTTCTATGGTAGGTAGAGGTTGAGTTTGTTTTACATAGGGCTCTTTGGTCTATTATGTAACTTGCTTCAGATCTTGTCGTATACCATAGAATCCTTCTTGATTCTTTAGGAACAGTGGGAGATTAGAAACGAAATCATACTGTATCGCATTAGTATCGACATAATTTCCCAAAACCAGATCATCTACATCCTCATGAGAAAGAAATTTATCGATCTCATCCTTGGACAAGTGATCATCGACCTATATCATTGGGATCAAGCTCATATGATCTCATTGGCGATTTATTGAACTTATGGATATGAGCCTACCTGGTCTCTTGTTTCTAAACATTTAAGTCTGAATTACTCTGTTCCTTATTCTTGTAATTTTTCTTGACAATCGATTTTTTTAAAACAACCTGAGTCGGCTCTTGAATAGGAACAGTAGGATTTATGTCCTTCAATACATCTAAAACCTCCTCCAATGATTTTTTGGGCATGAAATTACATCGTGGATTTTCGGCCAATGGGTTTCGAATAGTAACAGAGGTTCGATCTATGGTCGCATGATCTTCATGTGGATCAACACATAGGTTTTTTTTTATAGTAGGGTTAGATCTAAAGGGGCTGGGGTTTTTATTGAGATGGAGAGGCAATTCTATTGCATTCTTGGGTAGGGTGAAATTATTTATAAATAGGAAATCTTCCAAAGTTTCCCCAGTCTTAGATAAATGCAAAAACACAAGGATTCAAATAAGACCAAGGTGGAAAAGGATTGATGATGGGTTTAACCTATGTCTCTGATAAAGCTTAGACATTTTAGGTAGACTCATAAATAGATAGAAAGGAATATTAGCAGGCGGACATGATACAAGAAAACTAAGCCATATATACCTTCACAAGTTATGAATTTCTTAATAATTAGAAGTAGGTCGTCCCATCGGGGTTTGAAGAGAGTAATCAGTGTACCATTTCGGCAGTACATCGATTTCTTAGATACCATGAGAAAATCCCAAGGCATGCCTTTGATTTTGGCGTTTTTGAACCATCGTTCGCCCTCTTGGGATAGTCCTATAGCTTGTGCTATGGAATCCTCGATCACTTTGAGTTGCAGATCCCCAATATTATCCTTGAAGCCATCAAAAGACTGAGCGGAAGCCTAGGCCACAATGAGGTTATAACCCTCAAACTGTATGATGAAAATGTCCTAGCCATGTGCCACAATGTCACCTATGACATCATCATGAGAGAGGAGGGTTTGTGAACCATTGAGTTCAATTCTTACCACGGGCGCCATGGGTACTATCACATAGACACAACAACTAAAGTTATAGGTAGGTTGTTTTCTCCAACACACAAATAACACTAAAAGGTCCGCAAAATTGGGAGAGGCTTGATACCTAAGGACTCAGGAGGCTACCATAATTGACAATTTGAGCTTTGAGTGGGTAAGAACCAGAGGACGCACAGGACAACAAACCATTTTGAGAAATGAATACTAAACCCAAAACACCACTACTTACCTCCTTCAATAATGAATGCGAGCCTAAGTTATGAAAGACAAAAGGGTGATGTGGAATGTAAGTATGTTAGTATTGTACCAAGGTGATAAGATCGTGATACAACTCGTAAGAGCAAGATTCACATTTTGAAATTAACCCAAAGTTATTCTAGTTGTGTAGCCAAGCATATGTCAAATGTAAAACCATATAATCAACAATAAAAATGACTATGTCATATCTCCCAAAGTGGATAAATCAAGTGTCATGGTAAATTATCAATAAATAGACTTACAAACTTTAAGGTTTATAAAAATATAGATTCCCTTTAGGTGTAATCCCTTTTGCAAAAGAAACAAATAAATCACAAACTATATGATGATTACTCAAGCCAAAATTTTGTTTTAATTTCATGCTTTCAGTCATGAAATTAAAAAAAAACAAATGATATATTAAAAACAAAAAAAAATTATACTCATCTAGGTCAATGAATCTCCTGAAAGCCAAAAGACAAAAAGGTTTGTAAGGAGAAGGAAGCAACTACAGAAAAATTCTATCCCTTGGCGATGACTTTTTACCATGATAAAATTTGACAAGAATTGTTAGCTGCCAACAACATGTTACAAGGATCAAAGCTAGATTGGTATGTAAAGGAAATGCACAGGTTGAAGGAATCGAATTTGAAGAGACATTTCCCCTAGTTTCCAGAATGGAAGCAATCTGATTGCTTTTAGCTTATGGGTGCTCCAAAAATATTAAAGTGTGTCAGATGGACATAAAATCAGTTTTTTTGAATGGGGAGCTTGAAGAAGAAGTCTACATTGAACAACCAAAAATATTTCAGTTGTCAGAGAATGCAGATTATGTGTGTAAATTAAATAAGGCCTTGTATGGTCTAAAACAGACTCCTAGAGCATGGTACTCTAGACTGGATAAATATCTACAACAGACAGGGTTCAGAAAAGGAAGTGAAAACAAAAACCTCTACATCAAGGTAAGTCAATATAGTATTTTATTAATTGAAGTTTATGTTGATGATATTATTTTTGGTAGTGATGATGACAAGCTAAGCCAAAAATTTGCAAAGGATATGCAGAATGAATTTGAAATGTCATTACTTGGAGAACTATCTTTCTTTCTGGGAGTTCATATATGTCAAAGAAACCAAAGAATTTTTATTTCTCAAACCAAGTATATCAGAGAAATGATAAAGAGGTTCGGAATGGAAGATTGCAAACTAGTTATCACTCCCATGCAAACAAGTTGCAAGTTAAGCAAAGATGATGATTCAAAGTCTACATATTAGAGGCAATATGAGTCAATGAATTGTATCCTACTATATGTGACAACATCCAGATCATATGTAATGCAGGCAGTTGGACAAGTGACACGATTTCAAGCAGCATCAAAGGAATCCCATGTGTTATTAGTGAAGAGGTTTTTCAGATATCTCAAATGAACATAAGAGTTTGGATTATGGTATCCAAAGGGAAAGGATCTATCTCTTATTCCCTACACAGATGCAGATTGGGCAGGTTGTATTGATGACTGACAAAGCACTAGTGGAGCAGCCTTCTACTTGGGTGAGTGTTTAGTATCATGGATAAGCAAGAAACAATCATCAATATCTCTATCTACAGCCGAGGCAGAGTATATTGTAGAAACAACATGTTGTACATAGGTTCTTTGGATGAAAAAAACTCTGAGAGATATATAGGTTCAGTATGATGAGCCCATTCCAATATATTATGATAATACAACCACCATCGTTATCTCAAAGAACCCAATGATGCACTCCAAGATGAAGCACATTCAAATAAAGTATCACTTTCTATGGTAACAAGTTCCAGAAAAGAACATCAAAGTTGAGTGTGTGGGTAGAAAAGAACAAGTGGCAGACATATTTACAAAACCACTTCCATGTGAAGCCTTTGAGTATCTTCGCCAGAGACTCAGAGTTATTTCTAATCCAAAATGAATTATTTTGAATTCCTATCTTATATGTCTTATATGTACATGAGGGAGCACTAGAAAGAGGAAATTTCAGTTAGGGGGAGCAACCATGGATGGAAAGATACCTTTTCCATTGATGACAAAGGGGGAGAGATTTATCATATGCAGAGGATAGAGGCATGATTCTAGGGGGAGAAATGGTTACAGATATGCATATGACAGAGGCATGGTTCCAGGGGGAACATGAGTGATATGACTTCAGTATTGCATCAAAGTGTTTCCATCAATGCCAAAGGGGGATATTGTTTATTAAGGTTGGTAGATTCCAGTAGCACAAAGGTTTGGGTAATGGACCCAAGGTTGTTTCATGTATAATGGTATGTGTTTTATCATATTTGAAGGTAATACTATTCTATATGGATAGTACATGTCATTCCATTTCTGGTGGTATGTGGAACGTCACATAATTCCTCACGGTTTGCGAGTTATGGCCTTACGAAGTTGGAGGACCCTCATATGTCATCCAAAAGCCCCAAAAGGTCAAAGTAGTCAAAGTGGTTTAAGAGATTTTAGAAGGTAAATAATAAATTGAAGTGATGCGTGTACTATAATTCAAAGTGAATACAAAATAAATTATTTAAATAATAAATTTAATAGAGAAATTAGAAGTGGGTTAACCCTAAAATAAGGAAAGTGGGCAAAG